>APFE031077443.1:0-10052 GCA_000404065.3 Pinus taeda | reverse complement strand
TCCATCAAATCATAAATGAATTTACTTCGATATATACATACAAAGGGACAAAGGGTCTAAATCATATATGAATTTACTTCAATATATACAAAGGGACAAAGCATATATCTAAATCAATAACCGAATCAAGAAATAGCAGAGGATCTTCTGGAACAGTTCCAGACCAAATCCACTGTGCTCCTTGACAGAGATAGATTGTCATCCTCTTCTGTCAACATACAAATTTTGGACATTAAATTTTACCTAAAAGACACAAGAACCAGACACCCAAATGGAGGCTCTTCCCAGAAAACATATCAAAAACTAAATTTCTTTGTACCTCTTCCACTTTCTTTTCTTTTTACAGATAAGCAGATATACTTTAGATAACCGCTTTCTTTTCTTTTTACAGATCAACGGATATTTTAGGTTTCTTTGCCTTTTTACTGATCGAATATTTCGGCTTTCTTTGGCTTTCGACATATCAACGGATATACTTTAGACAATACCACTTTCACTCTGGCTTCTCAGGCGTTTCCGTCAAACTCATGCATCATAGTTATTTCTATTTTAGGGAGGTCTCCCACTCCCACTTTTGCAATGAATTTTTTTTTCAGCGAAGTCGTTTCTTATTGTAAATTAAATAATTAACTGTAAGTCAAAAAAAAATTAAGTAACGGTAAATTTCCTTAGTATTTTGGAGTTTTTTGTTTTTCAATTATTATTATTAATATGGTTGTGTAAAGTAAGAATTTATAAATTAAAATATATTTTTAAAATAATAATTTGTAAATTGAAACCTATTTAAAAAAATATGGAAAGTTAAAACAAAAAATCATATATGGTAATTTTGTTTGCATTTCATACACAGCTCCAAGAAAGGTTAAGTGATAAGGTTTACATAATTTTATCCTAACATTTTATGTTTCACTGACATAATGATTATATATTCACAAAAATATTTAAATGAAAACATTTTATTCTAATTTTACATCTTAGTTATGCTAAAATTTAAAAATGTGTATAAATATTTTATATTAATAACATAATATTTATTTTTACATTTAAATTGTCTTTTTAAGAAAATCAAATTTTCATATGATTTTCTTTATCTTAAAAATGATAAATGATAATGGTGAAAGTTTGAAATATGTATTTAATGTTGAATAGTGAATTATTATTTATAGTTTTATGAATTAATATTTACTTATATTTAGTTTCTTTTATACACAAGAAGTATTTATTACATCAGATTAATTTTACGGTTTTTATGTTACATCAAATCCTTTATGGAAAATAATTAAAATTTAAGATATAATATTTAAATAAATATTAGCAAAAATAAGAAAAAAAATTAATGATAATTATAAAAAGAGTATGAAGCCTTACTAACCACCGTCAATGTAATTACTCGTGATGTGGCTTTCCATGAATAATGATGAGTAACTCTGAATTAAGAGATAGCAATATGTGATGGCTATCTGTAATCTTAGTTTAACAACTAAAATATGATAACTTTTCCCACTGTTTAAAAAAAAATTAAATAATTCTTTTTAATAATCCTTTAATATCAATGTTTTAATAATAACCTTTTTTATACTTTATGTCTATTTTAATTATGAATATATTAAAATATTTTATAAATTAGTTTAGATTATAATTTTTTTGGCTGTTTTCTTTTAAATTAGATCACAATTCTTAAGTAAGATTGAGATTTCTTGTACTTTAAAATTAATCTTTGAACATATAAATGAATTAAAACCTTTAGTATTCTATAAAATCTCTATTATATTTCAAGCAAAACTGACTTTAAGAAATGTTAAAAGCTTCTTTGGCTTGTTGTTTCCTCCATAACTGTTGAGCTAGTAAACTTTCGAGGCCCAATGCACACCACCTATGTTCCTCAATTCCTCAGCTTCCATGGAGGAAACATTGTGTGGTATGCCTTCATGAATATTTGGAATGAAGACATTAGATTTTTTCGTCAAAATCTATAGCATGGGGATGACGATCACGACTACATCCATCGCCTCCATTGCTTACACATCTTCTCTCTTGAACCATAGTATTACGTGGGCGAATGAGGAGGAGGAATTTAAAATCACTAAGGGAATTGTAGCTTTTCTTTTGGAAGGAAATAACAGTATGACAGGGTGAGTGATGAACAATGAACAGGTTGGGTGACAAAAGAGCCAAGAAATATTTAGAGATACTTAATGTTTTCCATCACCAAGCAAGTGAATGAGGCATTATTGTTAAGTACAAGGAGATCACACAAAGGATATGGAGCAGTGGATTAGGCAACATGAAAATCGATGGATTAGCATACTGAGTGGGCATATTAAAGTTGGATGAGAGCCACTTTCTATGTGAATGCATGGTGATGATAAATGCATTTAGGACAACCATCAATTGCCACCCAAATTAGTGGGAATTTTATATCAACATAACATTTATAAGAGAAAAAAATTGAATTTAAAATATTTTTTCCTTTGTTAAACTTTTTTTTCCACTCAGTAATATGAAGGAGATGTTAATACTTAATAAAATTTCATACTAGACATTTAGAAAAGATTGATGGCAAGAAGAAATTCAGTGTAAACAATCAATAAATAAAGTGAAGGATATTTTTCATTTAATTAATTTGTGCTTTCTAATTCAATGGCATCATGGAGATGTATAATTCCTTCAATATTTTATATGAATTAGAACTTAAAATACATTAACAAAAAGGGAAGATTGGCAAGTATGTATTACGTATATAAAAGAATTGAAAAAGTTGTAAAGAATGATTCAAAACTTTTAATGGCACCTATCTCAAAATGATGGAGATGCGTAATTTTTCCTTATTTATCTTGGAGTTGACATACGACTCGAATGTGTGTGTCTGTGTGTCTATGTTGTAGTAGTATAGATAAATGTCCAGATTTATATTGTAGTAGTATGTTGTAGTAGTATTATATTAAATTGGTAAATAAAAAACAATTATGATATTATATTAAATTCGTAAATGAAAAAGAAAATTATGATTAAAACATTTTGGTGGTGTGTAACTCAAAATGAAAGAGATATCCAGTTCTTTTTCATTTAGTTTGGAGTTGACGCATGGAAAGAATATATATATGACTACTTATTTTATATCTATATTATAATATTAAAATAACATGAAGGTTAATGTTTACGTTGATGAATGTGGCCAAACATGGGGCCATAGAAAAGTTGCATAGGACACCCAAAAGATTCTACAAACATGTGAATGAGATTATTGCCTGAATAATTCTCTTTTCTCGGAAGCTGATTTTTCTAGATATTAGAGTTTGGGAATGTGGTAGGGGGGTGTTGACTATGCAGAGACCGCTAACCTATGCATGCTCATTTGAGTGGTTTCTTTAGAGTGAAAGGGTAATGCAAGCTAGAGGGGCTTGTGCTTTAGTCTCTAGGGTGGTGAACTATTATTATAACCACGGGGGTGTTTCTTTACTGATAATTGTGGAAGAATATGTGATTTCTGACAATTTTTATCTTGCTGAGTTTTGAAGCGGGTTTTGATTACAAAGATACAACATTTGGGTGCTTGAATTAAATTGGTCTTTGTGTTCTAGATTATATAGTGGAATTCTTAGACGAAGGGGGCATGTTGTGCAAGGTGGGTGACCTCACGAAGTCCTGGTTGGCCATTGCAGGCACATAGGAGAAGTGGAGGTTGATGGTTGTGTTGAGGATATTCATGAGGGTGAATTGGCTCATGGAAATGTTTCATCACCTAGCCATGAGGAAGCACCACCATCTTTAGAATGTTTGTGTATGTAGTTGCAGCTTCTTACCACACTGCTGGAGGAGCTACGGAATCAGAAACATGTTTATATAGCATGACTTTAATTTTCCTTTTAACACTAAATTTATGAAACAACAAAAAACTATTCTAATATCATATCTAATACTTTAGGTATTTTTATTGTTTTACATTTAAATCCATCATAATCTATTAATGCCATCTCTAAATTCGTAAGCACTTTTTTTGTGGCATTTAATTCTATAATTATTAATATATATTTTTCAACAATCAATGAATTTATTACCATGTCATCATATTGTTTTGCTTTATTTATTTTAAACATATACCATGCTTTTTTCTATCTTTTGTTTCTTTATTTTTTTATTTTTATTTTTATAGATTTTATTATAATTTTATACCTTCTAAATATAAAGATTTATTTAGTTGCAACTTTTTTTTTAAATATATCTAAATAGTTTAAATAAAATAAATAATTATAATCAAGTCAAATAGTATTTTTTAATTTTATTTACACTAAATACACAAGTATATTTAGTTATTTTTTCAAATGAACTCAAAATGGCCTCAAGATGTGAGTTAAGGGCTAATGAGTGCTCCATATTATCATGTACAAGCCATCGAAGGTATCTTTATGCCAAGAATCACGAACAAAAAGTGCCCTACATCACTGCTAGAAGAGGAAAAGGGCTTATGTGGAATTAACTAGCTCAATTGTTGGCACTCCAATGTGATGTACAAGCCCTATCTTGTAATATTAAGGATGACCATCATCATCTATTAGGTGGATGAAGTGATTCGTATCAAATAGTGTCAACACCATGCTAGGGGAATCCTAGGTTCACTGCTCAAATCATCAATATCTCCAATGTTAACCATCATGGGCTCAATGCTATAGCATTTTGGGATTCCTTGTAATGTCAAAAATTATATAAATCCCTCAATCAGTCTAATTCCCTATCCTAGGTGGGCAATATTGCACCATCAAAGTTAATCTCTCTCTTTGGTTTGGAGAGTACAACTTCTACTCAACTACTTAGTAGGTGGGGAAATCACCTATAACATTTTCTATTACTATGATGTCAATAATCCGACAAAATATCCTTAAAATGAAGTTCCAATCAATCCATAATTAGGTAACTCAAACCATAGAAGCATCATAGAGGACCATACGTAATGTAAGATACACAAACAATACTTCACACAATGATCACCATCAAGTATCTAACTAGACCAAGTGGCATGTTTTTGTTGCCTCTCTTATATTTGTGATGGATCGGTGGATAACCCTAATATGTGTTTCTAACCCTCAAGGGGAAGTTGTAGGTCCAAGTCCAATCGTTAGTCCATGTGTACAAGTGGAGATGTGGTAATGTATTGGGAAAGACTTCAAGGCTAGGTGCCATACAGAAGTGACCAACTAATGGTGGTCCAACATCTAGAGTGTATATATGCAAGTAGGGATTAGTCATGGATGCACTAGTTACGCCTTTTCTTAGAATTATATTTCCACTACTCTAGTACACCATTTACTTGTTTATAATAATGCTTTGATATGGCTGGATAGTTTACAAGCTCGATTTTTCATTTGATAGATTTAAATTCATTACCTCTTAAGGTGTTTTGTTTTATTTCTCATTGGGGTTGGGAAATACAAGGGTTTCATTTAATTAGGGTAGCATCAAGTACTCTAAATACTGAGTGATGAATAATGAGGGAAGTAGAGATCATACTGGGATTTTCCCCATGTACTAAATATTTTCCCAACCATCTCTTGCATTTTGTTTTTAGTTTTTTTATTGTGGACTTATCTTATTTCCTCATTATTGTAGTGGCATAAACCTCGAGGGTAATTCTTTCCAACCCAATCTCGAGGATGAGGATGAGAGAGTTGAAATCGCCATGACCAATTACCACCTTCATAAAGAATGAATTTGAAATATAGGGAATAATGTAATGTTTCATGTATAGAATACCATAGGCATACCACTTTAATCTAGGGCTTCCTATCAGTGTCGTTCAATTATAGCCACCACAATAGTGCCTTTTTGAGAAAGTGCATGAAACCTTTTTTAACGTCAACATAGTTGGAAGTTAATTGATATAAAAAGTTCACTTTCTCTTGAAAATTGTAAAGCTTAGTAAGAGTATATGAATGAACCATATTAATGATTTGCTCAACCTTGAGAGGGTTGACCATGTAATTTCCCTTTCTTTGAATGGAAACTAACTGAGTGGACTATTTGATTCCCATAGGCTATAGAAGTAAAATAGGGATCAATTAATTAAATTGTTTGGCTATCACTCAAGTGAATACATAAAAATTTAGAAGTGAGAATGAATAGTTAAATTAACTGGTGTTATTAAGTGATTATGGGAAAAATAAAAAATTGAAATTGAAATCCATTTATATTATTGAGTAGGAAAGAGATAAAAAGGGAAGATTCATGGTATTTTTATGACCCGTGCTATTGAATCATCATATTGTGATGATACAAGTTAGAAAAGGAGAATCGTAGCTCATTTTTGAACCTATATTAGTTATTATATTTCATACTTCATTTGATAGCTCTAAGAGCTTAGTTGTAAGGATGAGAACCTCATTAAGGATTTTTATTTAGTGCTAAATCCAACCACCCAATATGGTTAAGGGGAGGTATCATTCAGATTTTTGAGCGGTACTGCATTGAAGTTCAGGTTTCATCTTTAGAGGATGTCAGATCTTTCTTTTGTGAAAAGACAAAGTTTGTTATAGTGTCTAAGTTTATTTGTGGAGAGGTTAAATTTCCCTAGCAAGTAATTTTATTTGTGGATACATTATGTTATTGAAACAACTAAGTTTATTTATGGAAAGTCAAAGATTATCTAAAAAAAATGAATTTATTTATATAGAATTTGAGTTTGTCTAGTGGGGAGTGATTTTCTATAGAAGGATCAAGATACTTTATGGAAGAAGTAATTATTGTCCATAAAAAAATTTAGCATTAACCCTACTAGCCACTCTTATAGCCAAAACATGCCAAATTTCTCATTTACTCATAATTTTCAAATTTTTTATTAATGGAGTGATTTTTCGAATTATTGGCCGGAGAATCCACAGTATGAACATTTTTATACCAACGTTTCAAATCCCAAATGGGATCCATCATTAGGGTTAAGAATGATGATAAAAGAATTTGGGATTTGAAACGTTGGTATAAAAATTTTCATACTGTGGATTCTTCGGTCAATAATTCGAAAGATACAAACCACAGATCTCTTAAATCCAAAATGTAGTGATTGTCGTGTATTTGCATTCTCCAAATTAATAATAAATTAGTCTAGCTATCTTTTTTCATACTTTGAGTAAGGGTTTCATATTTGGAACCATGCAAATATTTGAGTAAATGTCTCTACCATCAATGTTCTTTTCTTTGAATTAAAAGTGTTCAAGGAAATGTTTTCATGCACACTGTTTGCGAGAATGTAAGAAAGAGAATTTTGAGAATTATTGCAAGATTCATTCGCATGTTTTTGTTAGTGAAATTAAGGGACAAGATCATGTAATTTAACATAATTAAACCTTACAATCTCTTGGAAACAACAGAAATATGAATTTTTGGATCGAAATGAGTATTATAGTAGCAACAATGCATAAGGATGGCTCATAAATTCATTGGATTGTTAGTGTGTCTGTGAGAGTAAGAGGGGAGGTAATCCATATATGCATCTACAAGCCATGTGATGTAATAAAAAGCATAAGGCATGTCCCACTAGAAGGTGGATCCAATGATTTTAAGACCCTAGGACAATTTTTGATATGTGATTGTACCTTAAGGGAAAATTTAAGCCATTTATATTGATCTTTTGATTTGATTTCAATATATTTATAGCAAATAAAAGAATCCATGAATGAGAATACCACTACTAGTGAACCATTAATGATCTGGTCAATCAATGGGGTTGGATAGTTATATTTTGGTAATTCCCTATTGAGTTCCTTTCGATGACAATTAACATGAACTGTACCCTTTTTTTGTGACAAGAATGATGTTGGAAACCTATTCAATTAAGGAAAATAGACATATGAACTAAGATTTAAGTAATTTTTCAACGCCTTCCTTAAGGATATCAACTTTGTGAGGGTTTATTGGGTGAAGTCCTTTCTTGAGTAGATTATTTCTTTCATGCATATGGCTATCAATGATACATAAATCTTCATATGTACAAGTGAATACATATTAGAACTATATGAAAAGAGTAATATAGGTAGAAATATCATTTGGAGTGAAATTCACTACAATCATGATGTTTTCTATGATCCCGGGTTTACAAAAAATATCAATGGGTATGATTTGAGAGATACTCAATACATTTTCTTTATGTAACACATCATGTTGCATTATAGGATGATGCACCCAATTAGAATTTGAATATTCATTCCAACTAGTATATTTCAATATCTACTCTACACATATTACGAAATAATATTTTGATGTTGATAATATATAAAATATTTCAATGTGAACCTTAAATAAAACAATTATATATATATTCTTTCGTAAATATGTAAAGAAATTCATCTTAGCAAAAATGATGTACAAAATTTACACAACCATAATAATGTTAGTCTTCTGGTGGAACTAGGTTTGACACCATCTTCTCACCATGGGAAACCAATAGGTCATTGCTTGAAATCTAGGGTCAAAGAAATATCTATTCATGCGCAAATCCAAAGTTACTAGCATACATAATTGGTGATTCTAATACAAAAAATAGCGTGTGAGAATTTTCCTTAGGGCTAAGAATACAATCCATTCAAAAAGATGCTTCAAACATTTTTCTTTCCTTTAGAAGTTGTTGAGCCATCAAGTGTGCTATGAGGCCAGAATTGTGCTAGTGCATATTTTGTCTCCTCCTCAATGGTAAGACAACCATAAGAACTCAAAGCTTGCTATGGTTGTGCCTTGTTAGCTGCTCCACTCACTTGACATTTCAATTGCATATAATCAATAATGATCGAAGAGGAAGTGCCCAGGGGAAGCGGGTGAGATTGAAAGGGAGTTTATACCATCTTGGGAGCTAGTGTGGGAATGGTAGAGTGAGAGAGGAGAGAAGGAGATTTCTAAGGAGTGGATAAGGCCCTGTAGAGATTCGCAGAGACTATAAATTCTTAGAATTAACAACCTTCCTTATGGAAGCTTCATTGGCTTGTTGTTGCTTCTATAACTGTTTGGCTAGTAAAATTTTAAGGCCCAATGCCAACCACCTACTTTCCATAATTCATCAGCTTCCACGGAGGACACGTTGTGTGGTATGATTTCATTAATATTTGGAATGAAGACATTAGAATTTTTAATCAAAATCTACAACATGGGAATGATGATCACGACCACATCCGTTGCCTCCATTGCTTACACATCTACTCTCCTGAACCATAGTAGCTTGTGGGAGAATGAGGAGGAGGAATTTAGAATCATTGAGGGAATTGTCGCTTTTCTTTTGGAAGGAAATAAGAGTATGATAGGGTGAGTGATGAATCATGAAAAAGTTGGGAGACAAAAGAGCCAAAGAATTTTTTAGACATATATAATGTTTTCCATCGCCAAGTAAGTGAATGAGGCATTAGTGTTTAGTACAAGGAGGTCACACAGAGGATATGGAGTAGTCGATTAGGCATCATGAAATCGATGGATTAGCATACAAAGTGGGCATATTGAAGTCGGATGAGAGCCACTTTCCATGTGAATGCATGGTGATGATAAATTCATTTAAGAGAACCATCAATTGCCACCCAAATTAGCAGGAATTTTATATCAACTTAACATTTATAAAGAGAAAAAAATTGAATTTAAAATGTTTTTTCCTTTGTTAATTTTTTTTTTCCACTTAGTAATATCAAGGAGATGTTAAATTTCTTTAATACTTAATAAAATTTCATAGAAGATATTTAGAAAATATTCATGGCAAGAAGAAATTTAGTGTAGACAATAAATAAATAAAGTGAAGGATATTTTTCATTTAATTAATTTGTGCTTTCTAATTCAATGACATCATGGAGATCTATAATTCCTTCAATATTTCATATGAATTAGAATTTAAAATACATTAACAATAAGGGAAGATTGGAAAGTATGCGTTTTGTATATAAAATAATTGAAAATATTATAATGAATGATTAAAAAATTTTAACGTTGTCTATCTCAAAATGAAGGAGGTGTAATGTTTTCCTTATCTATCTTGGAGTTGACATATGGCACGAATGTGTGTGTCTGTGTGTCTATGTTGTAGTAGTATAGAA
>APFE031077441.1:0-13586 GCA_000404065.3 Pinus taeda | reverse complement strand
TCCATAAACAACATCCTGCAACTCATAGACATGATCCATATGTCTAAAAATAGACTTTGCGCCATAATTTGCCTGCGGGCCCACTTAGTGAAGGCGACTCTTTTCACTAAGCTCCATCATCTTGTTGCAATCTCAACAAAATACATAAAAAAAATTTACAAATCCCAATCAATGGAGGCTGAATAATGTAAAGGAAGAAGGCTTTAGAAATGAGATACTGATCATATGCAACAAAACTACTGAATAGAGCTGAAAACAAGGAGGAAAAAACCAAGTTCCAAAGAGAGAAGCAGTATCACTCAATCATCGCACCTGTCCTTAAGGGAAACAGGGGTGCATCTCACCTGTAACACAAGGGAGGCGCGATGCATACAAGATTCCAGTTACAGACAATGTGATGGGCCAAGGAACGAAATTGAGTTGGGGTTTTGCTCAAAATTAGCAGCTAAGTTCAGTTATTTCAGCTAAGCTATGATAGATAGTAAAAAGAAAGTATAGGGTTATGATCTTAGGAGGTTATTGAGCTACCACAAGGGCACTTAGGATTTTTGCAAGTCAGATGTTCAGTTCATAAACCAACCCAGAGATTGAGTGAAGTTGCATTCATCTACTTTGCACTTGCATAGCAAGAACAGTTCGAAGGCTAGTTGGCTAAGTTTAGGCTTCGTCTATAGCTTATAAAGCAAACAACAATAACAAACAAATAAACTAATCACTCCGTAGCTGAGTCGCCATTTTGTTTCCAGGAAAACTAGTGTCTTTTCGATTTGCTAGTCCCACTAAGATGGGTAGCTATCTTAGAAACAAACAATCAACGCAAATTGTGATTTCCTTTATGTATGATAGATAAGAGAGAAGCAAATAGGACCAACCTGGATCTTCCGCTTGGCTCCTTTCTTGTTTCCTCTCTCCCTTGGTAGAGCTTCCCACTCCTCTCCTACTTGTCCCACTTTAGAGAATACCTGTAGAGGAAAAGAAACAAAACACCATCAAAGCATCTTGATCTATAATACCATAAACAATGCAGAATCAGAAATACATTGACCATACAATTGCATTCACAAATAACAAGATTCACAAATACAAGATTATATGGAGGAAAACTCAAATAACTTTATTAATAGTAGAAGAGAGGATTACAACCAAGCTGTCTGTTCCAGCATCATCCTCCCACCATCAAAGCCCTCTTCACCTCATGAAAAGCAAGATCACCCAAAAATACAATGTCTCTTCTCAAAGAGAAACCAACAACACTTCCTTACAAAATACAAAATTCCAGCGTCTAGATCTCTCAGATGAGGGATCCATATATAGATGTCTTGCAAGGGTGTGAGTCAACTCTGGGTTTTTGATTAGTGTCATTCCATTGATAGTTCTTGGTTCCACTTGGATATTTCCTTGATCTCTTACTCATCCCTTGGCGAATTTAGAGAGGCAAGTGTCATAGGAGAAGTTTCTAGAAGATTCCATGAGCATCCATTTAGCAAACTGTCTCTGCCATTTGTCTATTCTTGCTCATCACATCCCACAGAAGGCTCTTTTAGTATGCATCGCACCTGGCTAGTTTAATAGCTAGTATGCATCGCACCCTAACCATGGAGCAGTCAGTATGGTCTAGTTTCGGCTAGTTATGAGTAGATTTTTAGGTGGAACTTCTAGGAAATGATGTAATCAGTTGACCATGATCCTTTAGGGTATGAAACAACACTTTTAGGGGTTAAAGAGCCCTTGGTTTATTGATATATATGATTGGGGTTGCAGTGCCCAAATATGTCTATAACAACCCCTCAAACTAAATGGGTTGTGTGTTATTCATGTATTCATGTCAGTTACATGTGTGTACCTTATGCTTGCATTCCATGTGCTTGTTTCATTTTCATGTTGTTGATCATGGTTGTAGCGACGTCGCCATGTGGAATTTGATAGTGTTGTTATGGGATGCATCGTCATGAGTGTACAACTAGTTACATGTCATTATATGTCATTTACATGTATCATTCTTTTATGCTTGGTTACATGTATCATCCTTGTAGGCTTAGTTACAAGTATTGTTCATTTATGCTTTATTATATATGTTTATGCATGTGTGGTGGATTACGCATTTCTTATGTATGTTAATGTTTACATGTGATCAAGTGTATAGTGACATAATGGTGGTTATCATGCATGAGGTCGTGGTATACGTTATTGATAAGGTCATGCATTGATGACTGGAATCTAGCTAGAATGATGGTTGCATGGTTATATGGTTATGTGTTATGTTCTATATGTTGTCATGATTATGTTATACACATATCACGTTGATTTTTTGATCTTGCAAACAAGGTATCCTCCCCGATCTAT
This sequence comes from Pinus taeda, assembly GCA_000404065.3. Taxonomy (NCBI): domain Eukaryota; kingdom Viridiplantae; phylum Streptophyta; class Pinopsida; order Pinales; family Pinaceae; genus Pinus; species Pinus taeda. The sequence continues at coordinate 11,243 of APFE031077441.1, read as the reverse complement.
ACAAAGGTACATTGGTTTATTGTGATTTGGTTTAGCTGACATGATATACCTTGCAGGAAGAAATGTCAAATGGATAGCAAGATGGTAGACTACAAATACTCTCCCTATGAACTAGATGAGTAGTATGGTATTGGGAAGTATTACGATTTGGCAAATACACTGAGAATCTTAAAGGAAGAAATAAGGAGTTGTAAGGTAGATAATAATAGAATCATACAAGCACGGGAGAAGCTAGCAAAGATAAATGCAGTGATGCTTCAGAGTTTGTCAGATTTGCAGTGACAGGGACCACCTTGAATCAACCATGAGTAGGAGGAAAATACCAATGGGGCATAGGGTGGTAGATCACATGGTGGTCACAAATCAGATAGAGATGATGCCCTAAGAGATGGCAGATTCTTAGACACTCTAGATACACATTAGGGGATTTTTGAGGTCTAAAATGGGCCTCCTAAAAAAAAAGTACAACCAAAATAAGCTTTATAAGAGACAATACAATTCAAGATGATGATGTCAACCATGGAGGATGATTCACCTTTTTTGGATTAAAAAAGTACAAAGATTAAAAAATAATAAAATAACAAAACTATTTTTTCAACTCATATTTTCAACTTATCTCCCTAAGTTTTTACTCAAATTTCAAGCAGGAGTACTCATTGGATGCAAAATTTAATTCCTCATCCAGGGAGTACCCATGTTGCATACTTTAAATGGAATCTACAAAAAAATGAGAAATACATTAAAAATCGTGATTCCAATCACGTTTTTCATGAATTTCTCATTTTTCATGTAGCAAGGTCCATCGAAAGTATGAAACATGGTAATCCTTGGATGACGAATAAAATTATTCATCCAATGACTATTTTCACTTGAAATTTGAGTAAACCCATACGAAGATAAGTTGAAAAAATAGTTTTTCCTTTTTTCCCTCTAAATTTTGATGATGTAATATAATCTTACTTTATTATTTCCACCCTTTTTTTTAATTTTCTTGGGGGCCCATTTTAGACCTCAAAAATCCCCTAATGAGAGGGGATAGACACATGTACTATTCTAGTTCTAATTCATATAGGCACTATGATCATCATCATTATCATCCTTACAAGAGGAGTGATAGGGGATACTTTCCAGATGAGTATAAGAAAGAAAAGACACCTAATTTTGACGGAGAGATGAATAAACCACAAGAGGAGGAGGCATGGTTGCTTGGCATGAGGAATTTCTTCAGGTTACATGATTATTCAAAGAACATGAAAGCCAAAGTAGCTACATTTAGTATCAAAGGTAAAGCAAACATTTGGTGAGAAGATGTGAAGAATGTCATATGTATTCATGAGGGGGACTTGACTTGGAATGAGTTTGAGAGGTTCTTCAAGAAGAAGTATCTATCAGAGAGATACTTTGATGACAGGGAAAAATAATTCTATGAGATAAAGATGGGATCAATGACAGATGAGGAGTACACTAGTAGGTTCTTGGAGATACTAAGGTATGTGCCTTACCTCATGGAGGAAAAGGCCAAGATTCAGAGTTTCATTAGTGGATTATCGGTTGCATTCAAAGACATGATTGATTTCGATGAGCCTAGATTATTAGAGGAGGCCATATGAAAGGTAAGGCATGGCTATGAGAAATTGAAGCGCGGATGTGAGACAAAGCCAGGATGGAAAGGTAATGTAAGGAATAAAGGAAAATGTGACAAAAAGTGAGAAAGATCTCATGGTACAAGTAATAAAGAGAATCCAATGCCATCAAAGAATTTCAATGCATCAGACAAAGGACGCGGATTTTGATTTGAGGAAAAGAAGAAGGATGCAGGTTGGAAGCCTATATAGTGTTGGACTTGTGGCAAGGATCATCGTAGGAAATATTGTCTACAGAATTAGGGTGGTAGGCCTTAGATATATAGTGTGCAAGAGGCACAAATTGTTCGAGATGTTGGTCAGAGCATTTCTTGTGTCTATGCTGCATTGGATAACAAACAAGCAGACCATCAGGCATCTATCATTGAGATGGATGGTAAGCTTTGTGATCAATTTATTTCTATTTTGATTGACCCTAGATATAATCATAGCTATGTTAGTCCTAACTTGGTGGATAAATGTGTATTGAGTAAGGAATAGCATGCAGAATCTTGGTTAGTGCAGTTCGATATAGGTACAAGAAGCAATTTCACGATTGGGTAAGATATTGTGCATTTGATTTGAATGGTATACCTACTATAGCACATTTGAATTTATTACCATTGGGATCATACAGTATGTTATTGGGCATGGATTGGTTATACCTCCATCGAACCAAGGTGGATTGTTATGAAAAAACCATTCAGTGTGTTGATGACAATGGGGAACCAAGAGTCCTACAAGGAAAGAAGAAAGCCACATCAGTTAGGATGGTAACAACTATGCAGGTGGAGAGAAGTCATAGGAGAGGGTGTATGTTATTCAAAGTGCACATTTCTAGTGACAAAGGTAATGAAGTTGAGTTTCTACAGTAGTTTCAAGATGTATTTCCTAAGGACATTTCAGAGTTAACACCTCACAAGGAGGTAAACGTTTCTATTGAGTTGGTGTCAGGGGTAGCTCCAGCACCAAAGGCACCTTACATGATGAGCACACCTAAGTTGGTAGAGTTGAATTTGTAGTTGAAGGAAATGTTGGACAATGGATACACTAAGAAAAGTGTATCACCTTGGGGCACACTAGTTTTTTTGTGAAGAAGAAAGATGGTACTCTCATACTATGCATTGACTACATGTAGTTGAACAAAGTGACCATCAAGAATAGGTATCTATTGTCCAAGATCAATCACTTGTTTGATCAATTGAAGGGAGAAGTAGTTTTATCTAATATTTATCTGAGATCTGGATATCATCAAGTACACATCAAAGAGGAGGACATTTACAAGACAAATTTCAGGACTAGGTATTGGCATTATGAGTTTGTTGTAGTTCCTTTCGATTTGAATAATTCTCTAGCTACTTTTATGTGCTTGATGAATAGTGTGTTTCATTCATACTTGGATAAGTTTGTTATTGTGTTCATTGATGACATATTGGTATATTCTAAAAATCAGGAAGAGCATGTCGAGCATTTAGAAACAATGTTAAGTTTGTTGAGAGAGAATCAATTGTATGCTAACCTTAGCAAGTGTAGTTTCTTCTAGATTGATGTATACTACTTGGAACATGTTGTCTCCAAGGAGGGTATTGTAGTAGATCTAGAAATGATAAGGGCCATCGTGGAGTGGGTATCTCCTAGGAATGTAGATGAGGTGAGGTCCTTCATGGGATTAACAAGTTACTAGAGGAGGTTCATCAGGAATTTCTCACAGATTGTGTATCCTATTACATCATTGTAGTGAAAAGGTAACAAGTTTGAATGGACAGAGGAGTGTGAGGCTAGTTTTGAGTAGCTTAACCAGTTGTTGACACATGCACCAATGTTAAAGCTTGCAAATTCGGAAAAAGAGTTTGTAGCATGCACAGATGCTTGCAAGAAAGGACTTGGTGGAGTCCTTATGTAGGATGGAAAGGTGGTATGCCTTGAGACCCAAAAATTGAATGAGCACAAGTAGAACTACGCCACGCATAATCTTGAGTTGGAAGAGACCATACATGCATTGAAGATTTGGATACACTACCTTCTAGGTAGGAGATTTGTGTTGATGAGTGATCAAAGTGGGTTACATTATCTATTTCACCAACCAAACCTGAATGGTAGGTAGGCTCAGTGATTGGCCACGATCAGTGATTTTTATTTTGAGATCAGGGATGTCAAAGGTAAAGAGAAGATGGTGGCATATGATCTTAGTAGGCGAGTACAATTAAATCGCTTAGCAGTTATGAGCTCCTATGTGACAGACTTACATGATATGATCTTGGAGGCATGTCAACAGGACATCAGGTATATGGAGATTATGCACAAGTTACATTAGAGCACAGGTACATGTGGTGGTATAGGTATAGGTACAGGTAGTAGTATACATACGTGTACAAGTAGCGGTATAGGTATAGGTACAGGTGTAGGTGCACAGGATGTGGACTATGGCCTTACAATAGACGAATTGATTAGATTAGGAGAGAGGATATATGTGATAGATAGAAGTGATCTCAAGAAAGTGATCTTGAGAGGGTTTCACAAGAAACCATATTCATGTCACCTAGGTTATTAGAAGACATTGAATGCATTAAATAAATTTTATTATTGGCCAAATCTAAAGATGGATGTAGTAGATTTCATGGCTAGGTGTTTCGATTGTCAGCATCTGAAGGTAGAGTGTAAGCATTCAAGTGGACTTCTACAGCTGATTGTGGTTCCAGAATGGAAATGGGAAGTCATTTCCATGGAATTTACCACAGGTTTTCCGAAGATAGTGAGAGAACATGATTCCATCATGGTTATTGTGGATAGGTTGACAAAGGTTATGCACTTCGTTCCAGTGAACTCAGCATTTTCATCATATATGTGGTCAAATTGCATGGTGATCCAAAGAATATTGTGTCAGACAGGCATGCAAAGTTTACTTCCAAGTTTTGGAAGGATTTGTTTGTACGTTTGGAGACAATGTTGGCCTTTAGTACAATTGATCATTTGTAGACATATGGAAAGATAGAGAGGGTCAACAAGATATTGGATAACATGTTGAGGATGTATGTAATTCATCAGTAGCAAACATGGATATCTTCCACTGGTAGAGTTCGCTTACAACAATGGGTATTGGGAATCTATGAGGATAAATCCATTTGAGGCATTGTATGGGAAGTGTTGTAATACTCCTATTAGTTGTAGCGATCTAGTTAATAGGGTGTTGATTGGACCAGACATGGAACAAGAAATGTAGGTAATCAACAAGAATACAAAGGTAGCACATGATAGGAAGAAGAGTTATGCATATCATAACATGTCATTCAAGGAGTTCCACGTTGGGGAACAGGTGTACTTGCACATCATACTAAAGAAGAGCTCCTTACAGATTAGATCATTTGCCAGGATGGCACCACAGTTTTATGGACCCTTCAATATTATTGAGAGGATTGGGCCAGTAGCCTATCGATTGGCACTACCTCCGATGGTGAAATTCCATGATGTTTTCCATGTGCCATTTCTTAAGAAGTATGTTAAATATGTTGATCATGTGATTGGTTGGTCTGCATTATAGGTGAAGCCATATGGAGAATTCTAGCCAGAGCCTTAGTGTATATTGCAGAAAAGGCTGCTCATGCTCCGAAACCAAGAAATCGAGCAAGTTAAGGTGCAATGGAAGCACTTTGGGCCCGATTAAACTACATGGGAGATGGCAGGTCAGATGTGGGCTATGTATCCTTCTCTGTTTGCCCGTTGAGGCAAAGTAGTTTTGGTATGTTGTTTTGGTATATGTCTTGGTATATTTTTTGGTACTTTTGTTTGATGATGTTTGGTATATGTACATATGTATATGGATCTAAATACATCCATGAGCTATGTTACAAAGATCCAATAAGTGGTATGGATTTCATGCCATTATGATGTTATGTTTGTTAAGTTTTCATGTTGGTTTTCTTCTCAACGGGGTGATCATTGTAAATATTGCATCGAGCTAAGTTGTAAAGCTCCATTAGAAGTATTTTTCTCTTACAACAACCTTGTGGTTATAGGTGTTGGTGAACACCGAGGATGGTGTTCCCTGAAGGGGGAGGGTTCTGTAACAACCCTGGTGAAAATTCCATGTCAAAAAAGTTAATAAAGGAAAAATAATAACCATGGTTGATGGGACACTTATACCAAGCTGAATGTTGGGAAAGACATATTAATCTAGGTGCTCATTTTGTTATTAATGGCTAAGGAAATTGGAAAAGGAAATGGCTAAGGATTTAGAAAGGAAAAATGGAATTTTTGGCACATTTATTTATGAAAATAATGGAAATTAGGATAAAAGGGAGGTGAAAGGTCACAGGTTGAATGTGAGTAGGAAAATGAAGTAAAATAATGGAAAATGAAGAAAACAGAGGCCTCATTCATAAAAAGGCTTCTGAGGATTAGTACACAGACTTTTGTCTTTTTAGTTTTGGAGCTCGCTCATTATTCTCTCTCTCTCATACTCTTGGATACTTAGAGTTTTCTAATTGGAACACTCTTGGAGAGTGTGCCATATTTGGATTTTTGGAGCAAGAAGAGAAAGGAAGAGAAAGAAAGTGCAAGCGGACATCAGGATCAACAGTTACAACAGATTTTACTTGCAGGTACCGAGTTGCATGTATATTTTCCTCACTAGTTTTTGCATGCATGACATATGCATGTGGATTATTTGTCATGATCTATCACTGGCATGGATGATTACCTGGATTGACAGTGTATTTCCTAGCCTTTCCATTTCCTGGACATCCATGGAGATTGTGGGTTTATTTCCCTGTTTTGTTTTGGTTGGTTCTCATGTTTCCTTTAGCTTGTGTTGAGTTATTAGTTCTAGGAAGCCCTCGTTGGAAAAATTATTTGGAAGCCATGTAACAGCTTAGGTTGAGTTACTAGTCCTGGAAGCCTTGGTTGGAAAAAAAATGTGAAAGCCCTTGGTGGGTTGAATTACTATTCTTGAAAGCCTTGGTTGGACAAATGCTCAGAAAGCCCGACAACAGTTGTGGGTTGAGTTACTAATCCTGGAAGCCTTTGTTGAAACAAATGATCTAGGGCCCTGGAAAGCTTGGATAGAGACCAGTATGATGATGGTTTTGTGATATTCAACCCTGAGGTGGAATCACTATTTGATGGGTTGAGGTGGATGGCCTCTAGAAGCACTGAATGGTTTTGGATTGATGTGTTCTATGAGATCCCACATTCATGCTTGGAATATGGAACGAGGGTGAATGGATGAAGAGATATGTGGCTTAGCCATTCTAAGTTCTAGTGGAACATGGAAGTCTCATCCCAGATTTGGATTTCTCATCATCAATAAGATGTTATTTCTCCTTGTATTTCTATGAGTATTATATTGGTTTATATGTGGATCATATGGTTGTGATTTCCTTGGTAATTTCGTTGCTATTATGCTTGTTATGTATATGTTTCACAATAGTAGCTATGTTTGCCTCTCATCATGTTTTTACTTCTAAATGAATGAACAATGTATCTATGACCTAATGGATGAAGTGGCAGCCAATGTGTTGAGGCGTCAATGCTTCTTAGAGATTCTCAGCTAAGTATGAGACCCCTATGCTTATATATGTTATTTACACCTATAGAATACATATTCGTGATATATTTGAAAAAATGTATGTCATGGCTATTAGGGGTCCAGTCAATCTCTTATTCAAGTAATTTCATTTGTATTGTCATTTACTTGTTATCTTACTATTCTGAAGGTGTCATTCAATTCTGAGCAGTGACCTAGGATCTGAGATATGAAAAGTGGCTCAAATCCCGGGGATGCTGGCACATCACTCAGAAAAATAGTCCCTAGATGTTGGAATGCATTTTCATGAGAGAATACAAAGCCTCTTGGACATTGGAAGGCCTATAGCATGGGAGCGTCTAGCGGTCACATAGTGAAAAATCTCAGTGGGACCTAGGGGTTGGTTTGCAGAAAGGTTGGGATGGTTCCTGAGGGACCTAATGCCACTGTTGAAGGTATATATGGTTTGTTTTTGTCGATTCCACTTCCTTAACATAACTTAGGAGCTTGAATCATATCATATTGGCCTCTTGTCACATGTTTACTCCAGTTGGCTGGTTACCTGGGTAAATGTGGGAGAAGGATGTTATACTTGTAATAAGTAGAAATCTTTGCTAAAGAGATGGATGCGAAAGATTCACTTTTATGATTTATTACTACCGACTAATATGTGTTTGTTTTCTGTATAATTCAATCAACAATTCTTGCACATGGGAAGACAACCAGGAGTGAGGCCACTTTGTGGACCCTAGACCTATTGACATTGATATCTACCTGGAAGTCTTCTTGGTCCATATTGATGTCCTTCTTATAAAACTTTGCATAAATGTCGAACTAGGAGATTTTGGTACCCTTGTTGGGGTTGCTTGCTTTGTCCTTGTAAAAGGGAGTATGTGGACCTTGATAGCTTTCCTGAATGCTGATTTCGATGCAATTTTGGGAAGGCTTGACTACCGAAGATTCCATATCTCCAAAGAAATATGATATTGAAATACTCTCAAGATCAACGTCACCTGGCATGTCAAACAAGCAATCTCAAGATGAGAGAGATGACATGAATAACATAAAACTAAAAGTAAATCATGAATCAAGGCTTCACAACACTAAACAAAGTATCAGTGAGGAGTCTTGTCCAGAAGATTTCATTGGATCGCATAGATCACTGGGTTATAAGAAATCAGAGAAGATACAAGCGATTTGGCAACTAGATGTTTAGGTCACAAATTTAGGTACGTCGCGAGGTCCCAAGCTACAAAAGTCGTGTTGGTGAGTAGGTTGTAGGAGTTGCAATTGTGCAATTTTCATGATAAGGGAGGTCGCGAGGCCAGGTTGGTCACAAGGTCGAATGAGTTTTCCTATCACAATTTTTATTTGTGTGACCTATTCTTTAGGGAGGCTTTATGGAGGAGCCAATTGGTGGGCTCCAGTATTGCAGCAATAATGTTGCAACTCCTGGGACTCCCTTCTTTACTTTTATCAACCCGGTTGTTCGTAACAAACTTGGAAGCGACGGTGTTGTATGTACAAGTACTAGCTCTTGTCGCAGCTGTCACTTGGTCAGATGGCGCAAGTCCGCTAGGGCTTTAGCCAACTTCGATAAGCTCTTAGATGAAGCTTGTAAATGATGGATGAAAGCTAACTCAAAGGGGAGCTAATCTACTTGTGCAAAGAAACTGAAAGCAAAAGAGGAATGCAAACCCTAGCAAACCCTAGTTCCACCAGCCAGTTCTATTGATGCAATAATGAGAATACATACTATTGAATGAGATGCCATTGACTTCAAAAAAGGAAAATGCACATGTCTTAGTCTACTTTTGTTCTAGAAAGTATCTTTTTGTATTTTCTTGACTAAGTGTCGATTTTCACATGCATATACTTGAACTGTGCTTCACTGTGCAGGAGTGGACCAAGGAAGAGGAATGCTTGGAAGCAGTTGGAGAGGCTCAGAGAGGGTCTAAGGGGTCCCTAGCACTCTCCCCCAGAGTCTCACAAGGTTTGGCTATCAGAAAACCTCACTTGTGAGCTTCTACAGGAAGTCTGCAGGGGTTCTTCAGGAAACTTCAGAATTTCTATAGGAAACTTCAGAATTTCTACAGGAATCTTGGAAGTCGGTTTTTAGGAGGTGGATGTGTGAGGGAAGGTGCATGAATGGATCTAAAGGTAGGATAAGGGTCTAAACATGGCCTAAGGACTGGTGGGAGGTTTGGTGGAAGGCTGACTTGGCTCGGAGATGACTAAGGCAATGATGAGCAAGAAGGTAAGGTTTCGTAGACACAGAGGATAGATGGGAAAAGGGAAGCTTAGCTATGAGACAGAACATGAGGCTTAGATGATGCTTTGGGAGGATGGATGAAGGAGGAGGATACCCTGCACGGTGGGCCTTGATCAATTCTACACAAACATGCAAATGATCAAATCCTAAACTATTATATTCTATCCATCAATCAACATAAATGAGCAGCAACTTTATTTGGGAAGAAAACCTTGTACACCGTCCATGTAAGGAAACATTTTAGATGTCCAAACCCACGAATAATCTCTGCAATTAAACAAGCACACTAAAAGAATGCATAAGCAGCAAACTAGTGTTTTTGTGAGGCAGCATTGTTTTCCTCAATTCCAGCCCCAAATCCAATAAGGCTGAGGTGAAACCAGGAGTGTAGTTGTCTCTTTTTCTTGGAGATCTTGTTGTTATTATTCTACCAAAACCATTCATAACTAGTCATCTATTCCAACATCATAACAAAATCTACTTAATAGCAAGGTGCTCAAATGCATAAAAGAGAAAAACAGTGATACGTAAAGAAACACAAAGGTACAGAAAGGAGGTCCTAGGCTCTCAGGTTGGGCCCAACCCTGAGAGCTTTGGCTCCTATAAAAAACTCAGACTTGTTAGGAAACCAAAATTCTTATCATTATTCAAAAAGAGTCATAACAGTTTTGCCAAAAATGGCTACAAGAAAATGAAATAGAGCTGCTGTAGCACTGGAGTACAAAGTACACAATAGGTTCAAAAGTCTTTTTACGAAGGCTGAGGCCTCAACATTTATAGATAACGAGGGACCTAGCTGGCCTCCTCAATCTGTGGAAATCGGCTATCAAACTGTGAGTCAAACAGCCCCTTTCTAAATGCTGATTGGCAGCCTTCTAGATTCGGCTCGGTGGTCTTTGGAGCTCGGAGCTGAAGGTGAGAATCCCGAGGAAGGGTCATTGAATGCCATAGACATCCCTCCTTCAAGTCCTCATTTCAGGCTTGGCTGCCTTATAGCTCATGATTGCTTTGACTTTGCTCCAATACGTCAAAAAAACCTAAAATAGACACATGTTAACCACCTAGGAAAAGTAACTTCCCTTATTCATACCAAAGACACAAACATACTAGAAATAATGCATGAACTATAGAAAATGATGGATTTGAACAAGGGATGAACAATGAAAATGAGGCCAAATGAGCCCAAATTGTTACCAATTTTGGGGCTCATCATCACCCCCCTGCTAAAAGGGTTTCTCATCCCTGAGCAACTAGTCCAGCTCCTCATCTTTCATCGCTTTGATGGCCACTCTCACATCCCAGGCTTCTGAAGTAGTGTCCTCAACACTGTCATGAAATCCAACCTTCCTCTCCACTTCTTCCCACTGCTTATGCTCCTCCTCTTTTGAACCTCCCTCTAATAATCCTAGCAGCAAGGGTGGACTTAGATTGAGGCCTATCCAACTGGCTTGGAGGTTCTGCATAGACTTCTTGTAGAGAGGTACCCGTGCCAGGGCCTCCCTCATCTGAGTTGGAGTGTGATATTCTCGAATCTTGAGGCTGTGGGACAATGTGTTCCACCTACGAGTGTGCAAGCATGAACACAATTGTCCCCAAGTAACCTTTCCATGTCCTCGAAGTGTGCTATGGCCTAGGCCTGACGATCCATGTAATCTAGTAATCTATGGGAATTGGTTGCTAGGTGATGGTGAGCAGATATCAGTGCTGTGGGGTCCCCTGGCTCTGCTCTGATCAGCAGTGGTTCATGTAACTCCCGGTCCATGATATTCCTGACCTCAACTTCTCTCTTCTCTTTGTGGTTTAACCATGAGGTCATTTCCATCAGCTG
>APFE031077437.1:22559-68686 GCA_000404065.3 Pinus taeda | reverse complement strand
AGCATCTTCCTTATGTACTCTAGAGCAAAAACCCTCATTGGGAGGAATTTAGGCAGCTTGTAAGGTGCAAGCTCACATCCAAATATTCTCAATTCAGCATAGTTTTGGTAGAGGTACCAATCCCTTTTCTGAACTTGGTCTGACAGCTGCAACACCCTTCTAATTTCCTCACCAATCCTTGGTTGTATCTTTATTCTTAGAAGATTGATTTCTAGATGAACAAAAATTTCTTTAAACTATTTATATGTATATTCTTTATGTTCCTTCATCACTAGAGTAGTCCAAAATAAGACTGACTGTTGGCTCCCTTCTGCATTCAACGTTTGTAAGGAAAGGTTGATGTTGTCTCCCTGAAATTATAAGAATATATAAACTAATACATGAATACCTCCTCAGTTGGGAATTTGATAAGTTGTGTATAAATTGATTCTGTAAGAAATTGGCTGAAGTTATACACAATGGAGGGTTTAGAATCAACAGAGAAAATGGACAGAAATCCTCTGATGGCCTTATCTACCCACTGGTCATAGTAGTAGCCAAGGAGGTATGATACAATTGTGATAATTTTCTTAGCTCTCTTAGGGAAAAAGAAATCCTCTGATGGCCTCAACTACCCAATGATCACAGTAGTAGCCAAGGAGGTATGATACAACTGTGATAATTTACTTAGCTCTCTTAGGGAAAATAGAGGAGGGATAGAGAGGATTTTTCTTTGGCAATGGGGCATCATGTGTCAAAAACAACTAAAGAGTTTGGGCCCTCTTGGAAAAGTCTAATTTATGGTATAACTCAACAAGTAGTTCATAGGAAAAGGGGGTGGCATTCTGTACTGTGGGGGCTTGCAATATTTGATATATGGCCTGAGGAGTGATGGTAAACAAAATTTATCTAGTGGGGGTAATGATGGCCGTTTGGATTGCAAAATATGATGCATAACACTTTCTAATAAACTCTGGGGTGTTGTGGGTACGAGGAAAAATATAGTGGGATAAATTGGACTCCTACAACTGAATGTCATCGAAATTGTCAATGTACTTGTCCTCAAGCCAGCAATACTTCCCAAAGAAGTCCAATTCCCAAAGAGTTTCATGGATTTTAAAGTCTCTATCAACGAAAGTTATGTGATGAAAATCTATGGGAGGATAGATTAGAGGATTAACAGGATCCTCTCGTCCTTTGTCCTTTGGAGGCATTTTGAATAAAGCTAAGGATAGGAGTGAAAATTGAATTGGAAGTTTGAATACAAAGCGAGGAGTTAGGTTTTGGGGGGAAAAAGCAAAGGAAATAGGATGAAAAGAATGAGTAGAGAGTGTTGCTAGCGGGTATAAACAGTTGAAGTTTTAGTCCAACAAACCTGTAACAAATCAATAATAGTGATAATGCATGAATTCAGTAAACTGTTCACAAGAGAAAGGGAGGTTTATATAATCAATCTGGTTTTTCCGCTGGAGGTAGCACAAGTCCATTAGACTAATGGCTAAACAATTAATTTCTTAACGGGTTAATTCTGGAGAGATCAGTTGTAATTGGTGTAATTAACAGAAAATAACGTGGAGAAAGGTGAGTGGCAGGAGTGCAACAGGTAGGAGAATGATATTGGCAGTAAGGGAAACAAATTTTTGTAGGGGGTGAGAGTAGTTAGTGGTTTCACCCGAGGGGGGTCCTAAAAGCTCTGGCGCTGACACGTAGGGGAGGGCACGGTTTCATATACAGCCCATTTCAAACGCACCCCCACCCCCATGATGGTAAAGTTTAGATGGTGAGGGGGGGTTGAAATGTCATGTGGGCCATCAGATCTTGGGAGATGGGTAGATATGGAGCGTGATGTGGCAAAAATTTAATCGTGAGGTGATGGGACAAGACACTGAGTGGGGTCGGGAATTATGTAATGCATAGAGGGATATTTGCAATGTAGGAAAGGGGTATAAAAACTTTGGTATATGTAGGTGGAGGATAATATGAGCTGAGGGAAGATTTGGGGGTTTTTAAACTTGGGAATAGGGATAAATACCAAAATTAATTTATATATAAAACCTTAAAGCAAAACCTTTACTCCATGCCTTTTTGCTTCTACACATGAAGATTACATTTGATTTTTTACTTGTGGTGCATTTTGACTAGTAGCCTGTGCATTTATAACATATGAAATGAAGCCATTCTTTTATTTTTTCTTCCCTAAAATTTTATTTCTCTTTTGCCTTCTTTATTTAGGGAATCTAACACCTAACATTTTATTGATATGGATGCCTATAAAACATTAAATTGGCTTAACATTTTAACTTTTCTTTCTTTTGCATCCATATCCTAACTTAACATTTTAAAAATATTTTTTAGTAATATACTAACTTATCAAAACCAAATAATGTTACAATAGATGAAATTTAGATGAATGATGGCCTATTAAAACAATAAAGGTTTCCCACATCAACCAACTAATATTGCATAGTAAAAATTCTCTATATAGATTTTGGGAATATCACAAAATTAAATCCAAAGAAAAATTGAAATCAACACACTTTAAAGATTGCAATTGAAGAAGGAAATGTAAACCCAAAACAAAATGTAAATTGAAGAGCCATGTTTGAAAGAAAACTTTACCAAAACAATGTATGCAAATATGTCTCAACAATAGATAAAATAGGAGCAAAATGTGTGTGTTATGATTAAGTTGAGATCCCGTTAAGTTATGTCTCACAAAGTTATGAATGGCTAGGATTTTAATGAAAGTTCTAAAATTAAGGAGTAGTTATGAATAAAGTTGCATCAAGATGTCATTTTTGTGGTAAATATCTTGTTTGAAAAAAAATATTGAAAATAAATAACAAGATACTAAATGAAAACAAGATAAAGTAAAGAGACTTCCTGATGTCACTTTCTTGTCATTTAATCATCATCACAACTGCTTCTCTGAGCCAAAAGGGATGAAAAGTACACTGAAGGATATTTTAGGAAATCTTTCCAACAACATCATACCTTTAGCGTAAGAAATGAGAATATGAAAAATTATAGCTTGTTGTCTTTAGGAGGCTTGGACCCAAGTTTAGAGTTAGTTGCACTAACCAACAAAACCCTACACTACTGACCCTTTCGGCAACAACCCACGTAGTGCAAGCTGCAGTCTCACCCAAGGAAGTATCATAGGATGCTAGAACCAGGTTTCTACATCCAAAGGACTATGTGATGTGTTTCTATCAAATGTAGGGCTTATATCGACCATTGTGAACCCTAACCCTTAAAACCAAAAAATTGCAATAATTAATAGTTAGCAAGTTTAGGCCCTTCTTTGATTATGTTAAACATTCATAACATTATATAAATACACAAATCTAAGTCTTCACGAATTTGTTAGGTAATTTTCATGATTAATTGCATTCGAAATATGATCCAAGTGGATGATGGTGGCCACCAGCCTATCCCACTTGGACCCCACAAATGTCTCTTTTAGTTTTTCATTCACCCATGGAAAATGATCAGAATGGAAAATGGCATAAACCCATTGTATTCATCCACCCATGGTATTCATCCACCTATGATATTTTCCTGTCGTATTATGACATCCACCCATGGCATTTATTCACCCATGGAATTTACCAGTGGCATTGTGATGTCCACCCATTGCATTCATTCACCCATGGAATTTACCCGTGTTATTGTGACATCCACCCATGGCATTCATTCACCCATGGAATTTACCCATGGTATTATAACAAAAAAAACGACTTATCAAAAGTCGCTAGTGGTAGATTGCCAAAATAACATCGTTTAGGGCCTCAAAATGGTTCGAGAAGTTTATGACCTAAAAAAATGCTAAAATAGTAAATTGTGCTATAATTAAGGAAACTGAAAGAGACAATTATGGGGGCTCAAGTCAGATACATGGGTGGCCACCAACATCCGCTTGGATCAACATATAAAAACATAGAGTAAATTTATAGATAAGAAATGATACATAGATAATAGATAATTCTTCAAAACAACATTTATTTTTCTTAGATTTTCAATTACAATCCTTTCCAACCCTACAAACATAGTTGTAGGGGCCTGCGAACTCAGCTGCAGACTTACCAAGGTCTCTGCGCACATAGCTACAGGAGTGGTCCCCTTCACCCAAGTACATAATAGGAAAAACAGGCCTAAAACATGCCTTCTATGCTCTTCGTTACTTATCTCCCTATGACTCTTATATGACTTCTTTTTATATGATTCTTCATTACAATACCATGGTCTATGAACCATGGGAAAGTCACAAAACAACTTGAATCTTGAAAAACTACAAGGCTTTGACCTTCTAAAATCCCCTTTGACTCCTATCGACCTGTGCTACTTGTGCTTCACTCCTCAAAATTCGAAGACTTTACAATACTTGAAATTTTTTTACAAAATTTGACCCTAGAGGACTCTGTCGCAACAGGCCCCTGACACAAAGTCATGACTCATCTTGAGTCACTCTACTAGTGTTGCCTTGATCTTTGCTTATAAACCCTTGAATTCCATCTTCAATGCTTAAATATCAGTTGTTCCCTACACGGCGGCCTGACGAACTACTTCGACCAATTTCTCTCTGGTTGGACCTTGACTGCAAGGCCCATGGTTCTCTATATTTTTTGCATAGCCTTCAACTTGCTCTAAACTATCTTTGATAGCTGGCTTGCCTCATCAGCTAGGGGCTGGATCCTTCATGATATGATAGAAGCCTTTAGATGTAGCTTATCAATCTAGGTCTCGATGTACTTTCCTTCCTAAATTCTGGTGAACCTTTTCACAAGTGCCAAGGTCTATGTTGTTGCACTGATCTCGTCAAACTGCATCTGTTTATCATGGATGTCATCTTCAATTTTGTGGAAGTGTGAATCCTCCTGCAGTTATGTCTACATATTCATGGTCTTCTCAAACAATTGGAGTCAATCCTTGTCTGCACCATCCATGGTAATCATATCCTCTTTAATAGTAGCCTTTTGTTTCTCTCTCACTTCCAAAGGAGTGGTTGGTTGTATCTTAAGTTGAAGCTCCGATATCTGCAGTTGCAGCTCAAAGCGAACCTTTCCAATTTCCTCCTTAGATTCCTTTAGCGCAACAAATAAATTCTTAATTCTCCTAGATGAGGCTGCTTCTACTGGAATTTGGAGCTCGGGAAGCTCAGTCCAGACCTACACTATCGTTGCTGACTATGTGCAACAAACTCTTCTCGCTCCTTAAGCGCCTATGCCTTTTCCTCAAACATTTTTTGGTTTTTAGTCTTGGCTTCACTGATAACTAGTAATGCCCATTATTCCTGGACCCTGAACTCATATGATACTCCTTGATGCAGCACATGCAATGAATAAATTGGGAGCGCCACAAGCTTAACGCTCAAATTCATCATATGCAATAGGCACGCCCTCTCCTTTGACATCTCAACGTGAAATCACCCCTCTGGTAATGGCACCACGCAGAGGTTTGTGGTGAGCTCAACTATTGAGGCTGTCACACTCGCTTCAGGTTGATGACCACATTCATATCAAATTCCCAATCAATTCCAAGCAGCACCGGATAGGGATTACTATCATCCACTATTTCGATTACCTCAAAATCAGCTATGGTGTGCACCCGTTCAATATGTACGGTTACTCCATGTAAGAACCCCATAGGAATAATATTTTGTTGGTTTTCCATTGGCAGCTAAATTGGGGACCATTGTAGTGTTGGCTTTCCCATTCTTTCCCATGTCTATTTAGGAAAAACATTCGCATCAGATCCCAGATCAAGGATCGCCTAGTCCATTTCAAATTCCCTAATTTGTGTAGTTAATCTCATCTCTCGACCAGTCTGTTTCTTACCTTTGTCTACTTTATGCACTGAGCATTGTTTAGGCAGTGGCTTACCCTTACCATCTCAATTATCTATCAACTCTTGTAGTCCCTCTACTACTTTATGGTCCCTTAGGATCTTGATGTAAGTTTGTAAGAAGGATGTTAACGCTGAAGGATATGTTTCCTACAAAACAATGACTTTTTTAGGCTACTCTATCCATGTACATTGAGCCTTTGATGCGGAAGCTCATGAATTTGAAAAGATCTTTTTTGCCTCCATAAAATTTTCCTTTGCCTTACGAAAATCGAATCCAAAATATTTTTCAACAACCTTGTTCACCCATACATTTCCTTCTATTTGTTTTCCTACATCTTTATCTTCCCCGATAGCTATACTACTTCGTGTAACTATATTAACACTGGGCCCATCTTTGCATGCTTATGTTCTCATCATCTGGATGTTTTGGGTGGGCTTCTAGTTCTTCTTCTCTTGCATATTTGTGATAAGAACAATGCAATATTATATAAGGTGGTCAAACTATCAAAATATTGATAAGAGGGGTGTGGCAGGTTTTGACAATCTCACGCAAAGTGGCATGTTCCCCACAATTGTAGCAAATAATTTTTCGCAACCTCTTCTAGTCCCCCCCCCTCATCCACTTCCTATCCCCGGAATCCTCTGCACGCTACAGTTGTTTCTTAATCCTGCTAAGGACGTGTCTTAGGTTGTACTCTATATGTTAGATTTTTGTCCATCACTAACTCATAGCTTCAACAAATATGCTCATCATGGCCTACAAACTTACACAAATTGAAAAATAGTTGTTAGGGAGTCTGCACAAAATTTTGTAACAAATGGCAATTATCTGTCGAGTGTTTTCATGTTATCTAGTAGATAACACACCTTGGCACTATAGCGGTACTCGATATAACGGTATTTTGTAGCTTTAGAGGGAGAGGATCTCCCCTAATTAGATAGTGATGATACAATAGGAAATGATCCTTGTCATGACCATGTCCTTTGGAATTTAAGAACCATACATTCATCTAGGTCTCATGATGGATCTCTTTCCCCTTTTTGAGATCCTATAACTCCATATGCCGGCTAGCCAACTGCAACTAAATCTGCTGCACTCCCACATTCATATCCTGAATAGGAGAAGCCTCCAATTTCATAGCAATTTCCAGTGCTTCAGCCTACGATCCAACCTTTTGTTGTGACAATGGTAATCTCAAATGAGGTAGCAACGAAGCAATATACCAATCCTTATGTTTCTCATCCGATATCTAAAACTTAGCCTTTTGTAGCAAACATTTCAACCTTTGATCAAAATCCCATGTAGATTCATTCACCTTTTGCTTAATTTCTTTGATCTCAGTCACAGGCTGGGCCTAAAAATTAGGCTTTCTAAATCCATTATTTAGTGTGTTAGAGTGTAAATCTACCTTAGGCTAAAGAAAGGTAGGTCTAGGGTAACATAAAACCACGCTTAACTTGGTAGCTAGCCCTACCAGGTCAGGGAGGGCCCTCTCCTTGTCAATCTCAATTAAAATATGGCAACTAGGGCTTGAGATGACTAAAAATTAATGTTGATTTTAGGCTAGGTATATTTTCTCAGAGGATTTTGATTGATTTTAATGGTTGGTTGCTAGATCAAATGAGGAAGGCAGTGTTGGGTCTGGGAAATCAACTCAGATTTGCAGGAGGTTCTGTGGGGTGAGGTAGGTAGGTGTTTTGGCACTTTGAATTGGGTGTGATGGTAAGTCTAAATACTGGTGAGGAGTTGGAGAGGGCATGAAAAGTTCATGAGTCCTCTTCAAACAATAGAAAACATTAAAAACTAAATGTATCCTCAACGCAGAGCACTGAATATCAATGGATTCTACCTAATTCTCTTGATTCATTTAGTTATGAATAAAGAAATGGATGCTAGAAACATATACATATAATAGAAACTAAATAATAGAGGAAGAAACAATGCCAAGGCACACTACCACAAGAATCCCACAAAATGCTGCAAAACCCTAGTTCATTTCCTTGCCAAACTGCAAAAGTGATTTACAATAGAGCTCAATACATCCACAAGAGTCCAACCTTTACAAATGACTAAGAAAGTACATGATATAGGCATCAAACCACCTATGCTAGCCATTAGGGGTTGAATCCATGAGTCAAGGAGCTATTTCAACAACATCTAAACTAGGAACTAGAAAATAGGCAGTGGAATAGCTTGCCTCTAAAATTATGGAAACTAATTCATTCAACCTCAAACTAACTCTAACTGATGTATGTACCCCCACGAGTCATTTTTCATCAAATTTAAATCATATTACATGATTTACCATTACAAATTTACCAAGGAGAAGAGCAAAAGTTAATTGATAGTCAAACTGGCAAAATTCTAAACAAACAGGCAAAACTGGCAAAATTCTTCCTATGCGCAGCACCACTGATCCTATGCATAGTGCTTTTTCTAGGCCATTTTTGGAAGGCCTCCCGAATTCCAAATCCGGTGTAGAATAGCTCATTGGAAAGCTTGGTGAGGCTACTTTTTGGAACAACTTGAATATTTGGATTTGGAGTCTATTTGCCCCTGCAAAAATGGAATCTCCCAAGACTACTTCCTGTGTGGCAAAAAAGTGCTAGAGAGGGCATTTTTGGGGTGTTTTTTTTCCCTTTTGGAGACCCAGAACTTGTCCAAAATTCTCAGCGATTTTTTAGCATGCATATTTTTTCATGCTAATTCCAAAAATGCAAACCTATTTGCAAATGGATGCCCCCAACAAAAGTGCAGTGCCAGTGGCACTGCCAACCTACTGAAAAAACATGTGTTTTACTTCAAAATTTTCAAAAATGACAAAAAATGCTCCAAATTTCTTGAAATTTGGCATGAGTGATCCTTTTTAGGTGCTTTACTGGGCCAATGATGCTTCAACCAAGATATTGAGCTTATCTTTCTCTTTTTTTCTCCTCAAAACTCTTTTTAGCTTAGCCTTTAACCTCTTCACCCTTGTTTTGCAAATTTTGTTTTGAGTTAGGTAGTGATAGGCCATATGGTGCAACATTTTCTTCTCTTTGTTGGCTTTCTCAAGAAATTTCTCCAAGTGAATGTTTTCCCTCTCTAACCATGATTCCCTGTCAGCCTCAATTTCTTGCTCAACGGATGTCATTTTGATTTTTCTTCTCTTTGCCACTTGCCTATTTTCTCTAATCGTTTGCAGCTCCATAATAGCTTTCTTGTCTTCCAGTTACTTGTTATCCTTCTCAAGAAAATTGATAATCCATATGGCCCTCTCAAGATCAAGAGATAAGGCTTGTATTTCAGCCTCCTTCTCTTTGATAATCATGTCTTTGAGTTTCGATCTTTGAGAACCCAAATCCATGTCATCCTCCTCAACCAAGACAAAATCCCTGTCTTTCCCTTCAGAAGGGACCTCCTCATGCATCTGTTTCTTTCCTTTGTCTCTACCTTGTGCCTATTCAGCTGGAGAAGAAGGAAAATCCCCTTTCACCGCCGGTGAAGATAGCATTTTCCTGTGGTATGGTGAAGAAAACGAGACCCCTTCCACCTCTAGTGGAGATAGTACTCGCCTGGCAACAACAAAAAGCCTCCAGATGCCTCTCTCAAAGGTGACAAACACAGGCACACCTGTAGTTTCAGTCTCATAAATTGTGCCATTACATAGATAATATTGACTTTGACCAAGTTAGACTAGAAACTAGAAATTGTACACATTGAAATTTTTCAAATAAAAACACAGAAATGCAGAAGTGCAGTGCTAACTTTGAGCTGATTTTCAGGTGACTTCCAAGGGTCAAAATGAAAATTTGAGAGAGTGGTCAACTATCACTTCAATTCTAGTTTCCGGAACAGTTTGAATTTCTGAATTTGGAGCATGGGAAGACCTTCAAACATCCATTCTCCCAAGGTTTCTCCAGAAGCGCAATGCCTGTCAAAAAATGGTCCAAAATGCTAGTTTTTTGCCATTTTTTTGCATTTTTCTTCAAAACTAAGCCACATTTGTAAAATATAGGAAAATGGGTTTTTAGAGTATGGAAAGATCTTTCCAAAAATGTAGACCTTTACTCAAATAGAGGCCTGAGGAAAAAGCGTAGTGCCAAGGTGTCGCGCTTCTGGAGCAACTGAATTTCTAAATTTAGACCAAAATTTCTCAAAAAAATCAAAATGCTCGGAATTTTCTCAAAATTAGAGAGAAGGTGTAAAAATAGGTTTTTCATAGCTTCATGGACACTTCAGCAAGCATCTCCAAGTTTCCCTAATCCTTTTGGCCTTTTTTGGCCTCCTTGAGCTTGTTTTCAAGTTGTTTTACCTTAACATTGGTGATCATGTTTTGAGCTTGATAGTGGTGCACCATGTGTCTGAGCAACTAATTTTCTTTGTTTGCCTTCTCAAGGAGCTTCTCCAAATGTCCATTCATCCTGTTAAGGCAATATTCTTTATCTTGATGAACCTCTGGGGAAATCCTATCTTCTAGGTCAAGATCCTTATTAAGCAGAATTTGTTCTTGTTCCTCTTGCAAAGATTTCTTGAGGCCTCTTGTTCTTGTTCTTTTCCTTTTTCCTCTCACCTCTGATGCTTCAGGCTTGCTTGGTGTCATGATCTCCTTATCTTTTTTTTATTTGTTGCATTAACTTAGCTTTTTCATTTTCTAGTATCAAATCCTTTGCTTTGAGTTGACTGTTTTCATTTTCAAGGAATGATATAACATACCTTTCCCTTTCCAAATTTATCACCAACTCCTTGATTTGGTAGTCCTTGTCCCTGATTATCTATCTCATTTTTTTGGTTTGATCCTCAGCCTCTGGATCGATTAGTTCAAACTCATGTTCCACTGTGTCTTTTTCCTTTCCTATTGATTCCTGCTTTGTTGATGAAGAAGGCTTGGCCCCTTTCTCTTTGTGAGAAGAAAACACAATCCTCTACCCTTTCTTATACACTTTAGCCACCTCAATTTTGGATAGCTAAGTATTCTCCACTAATTTTCTAGAGGACCCCACCTCCATTTGAATGAAAAATACACTGTGAGGTATGAATGGAAATGAAGTGATGTGAAGGTGGATTTTGACAAAATGATGGGAGGGGTCTTGAGAAATGTTAGAGGAATTTGAAATCTGACGAAAATAAGTGGAGAAATAGTGGAAAAATGATTTTCTTGTAGGTGGGAACAACAAGGTTTATGATGAGATTTGCACAAAAACCTCTAGGAATGAGCTAGGGTTTTGTTTTTAGAGTCTTTAAACTTTATTTGGAGGTGGTTAAAAGGGTAAAAATGACTCATAAAACATGTGTGTAGGTGTATGATATCAAGTTACATGTTTTGGAGATCAAAAATTATGATGGCCATTTTTACCCTAGCATTTCCCATGAAATATGTGCTACAAACCCTAACTTGGAGAATCATTGACATGAGATGAAATTGGGAAAGAAAAATATGCAGGATGATGGTGTAATTACTTTTACCTTGTATTAGAAGTCAATAGAATCAAGCTTCCAAGTGAAAAATTGAGATTTGGGAGAGTTTTGAAGGATTTCTGGGCACTCCGTCCTGCGCGCAGCACAGTGTTCCTACATGCAGTGCCAAAGTGCAACGTAGTTCACAAAACTGCATTGCCATCTTCCAAACCACTTTTGGAGGCCTTAAATGGATCCAAATTGAGAGATTGATAGCTTGTTGTAAATATCTTGAATTATGCTATAAGATGGAGACCTCAAGCATGTAATTTGGACACTCAATGAGCGAGAAAAATTGATTTTCCCAAGGTCACTCTAAAAAATCAGGGTTTCTCTGACAAAAGAGAAACTCCAACTTGCAAAGAACTTTTAGATTCCTTTCGCTAATCCAAATCATGGTATGAAGGTTCCATTGGAAATATTAGGATGTCTGCTACACAATAGAGTCCCTAAGCACTACCAAAACCTGCTCCAAACTCCTTAAAAATTGCCTTGAAGTCAAGTTGTCCAAAAGTGAAGAAACACTCCTATAGCAAGTGTATTTGGGGCATGTCTTTCAAATCATAATGCCTGTGCATAAACTGAAGGAGGTTTTTGTTCCATGGACTATAATGGACTAAAAAGGCTTTCACTTTTGTAAAATTAGTCTCCATTTTGTCATAAACATATTTTGAATCAAGCATGTCCCTATGAGGAATGATGAGGTGAGGTAGTGTACTGCAACATTGTCTTATTTGAAATAAAACATTACTATTACCTTTATTTTTCTTTCCCTAAGATGCTAACTCCATTTACCTACTTAATCACATGATGGAAATGCTTTTGGAAACATATGGTATCGTGATGACACACATGGAGTGAAACCCTAGACCATGACCTAAAATGAGGAATTTAACCATTTCATGACCCAAGACACATAAATCAAGATATGATACATCGAAGAAGACAATGACCATGATGAGTGATATAGACCATGAGTAAGAGAAGGGAGCAACAGTAACATACACACAATAACTAGTGACCAAATTTTTATTTGAAGACTCATTGAAATGACAAAAAAATGACTTGACACCCTAACAACACCTTGTAAGAGCATATTTGATCACTGGTGACAGGTTGAACTAACTGACACTAACATTGGCTCCAACTGGGGGTGGCAGCTCTTTGGAGGTGTCAAGAACACCGTAGACCAAGTAGCCTTACCCATTGGGCATGGAGTCATAATGCAAAGACTAAACTCAAACTAAAAACTAACTGACTAACTATAAAAAACACACTGACTGAACTTACTTATGGTAGCAGACCATCGGGATCTTAGGGCCTTCACATCGAGCTTCAAATCCTGATGATAACCGCCCACCTACTAAATATGTACATACAATCATGTGTAATGATCCCTCTAGTGTAACCAATCCAGCAAGTGCTTACTTACTTGAATTTTGCTTGTACTTTCCTTGAGCAAGTAGAACAAAAAAAAGCTAGGGAACTTCGAGTGTCCACTGAACATGTGCTCATGATCCATAAATACAAGATGAAACAGATGAAATTTTCAAATAAATTTGTTTCAAACTCGAATCTAGAAATTTTACACAGTGAAAATTGTCAAATAAAAACACAGAAAGTGCAGAAGCGCAACACCAAATTTTAGTTGATTTTCATGTGCCTTCCAGTGGTCAAAATTCAAATCTGTGAGAATGGTCAACTAGCCCTTCTAGTCTATTTTATATAACAATTTGAATTTATTAATTTGGAGCATGGGAAGACCTTCAAAAATCTATTCTCCCAAGGTCGCTCCAGAAGTGCAACACCTGTCAAAAAATGGTCCAGAATGCTAGTTGTTTTTCCACTTTTTTGCATTTTTCTCCAAAACTAAGCCACATTTGCAAAATTTACCCAAATAGGTTTTTAGATGATGGAAATACCTTTCCAAAAATGTGGACCTTTACTCAAATGGAGGCTTGAGGACTTCTGGAGCAACTAAATTTCTGAATTTAGACCAAAATTTCTCAAAAAACTCAAAATGCTTAGAATTTTCTCAAAATTTGAGGGAAGGTGTAAAAATAGGTTTTTTACAGCTTCATGGAGGCTTCAGCGCATCTCCAAGTTTCCCTCATTCTTTTGGCCTTTTTTGGCCTCCTTGATCTTGTTTTCAAGTTGTTTTACCTTAACATTAGCGATCATGTTTTGAGCTTGATAGTGGTGCGCCAAGTGTCTGAGCAACTAATTGTCTCTGTTTTCCTTCTCAAGGAGCTTCTCCAAATGTTCATTCATCCTATTAAGCCAATATTCTTTATCTTGATGAACTTCTAGGGAAATCCTATCTTCTAGGTCAAGATCCTCATTAAGCAGAATTTGTTCTTGTTCCTCTTGCAAAGATTTCTTGATGCCTCTTGTTCTTGGTCTTTTCCTTTTTCCTCTCAACTCTGATGCTTCAGGCTTGCTTGGTGTCATGATATCCTTACCTTTTCCAATTTTTTGCATTAACTTAGCTTTTTCATTTTATAGTATCAACTCCTTTTCTTTGAGTTGATTATTTTCCTTTTAAAGGAATGATATAACATAATTTGACCTTTCCAAATTTATCACCAACTCCTTGATTTGGTAGTCATTGTCCTTGATTATTTGTCTCATGTTTGTTGTTTGATCCTTAGCCTCTGGATCAATTAGTTCAAACTCATGTTCCACTGTGTCTTTATCCTTTGCTATTGATTCCTACTTTGTCGATGAAGAAGGATTGGCCCCTTTCTCTTTGTGAGAAGAAAACACAAGCCTTTGCCATTTCTTCTACAGTTTAGTTACCTCATGTTTGGATAGCTGAGTCTTCTCCACTGATTTGCTAGAGGACCCCACCTCCATTTGAATGAAAAATAAACTGTGAGGTATGAATGGAAATGAAGTGATGTGAAGGTGGATTTTGACAAAATCATGGGAGGGGTCTTGAGAAATGTGAGAGGACTTTGAAATCTAATGAAAATAAGTGGAGAAACAATGGAAAAATGATTTTATTCTAGGTGGAAACAACAAGGTTTATGATGAGATTTGCCCAAAAACCTCTGGGAATGAGATAGCGTTTTCCTTTTTGAGTCTTTGAACTTTTTTTGGAGGTGGGTAAAATGGTCAAAATGACTCATCAAACATGTGTACAGGTGTAGGATATCAATTTACATGTTTTGGAGATCAAAAATTATGATGGCCATTTTTACCCTAGCATTTGCCATGAAATATTTGCTACGAACCCTAACATGGAGAATCATTGCCCTGAGATGAAATTTGGAAAGCAAAATATGGAGGATGATGGTGTAATTACTTGTCCCTTGGCTTAGAAGTCAATAAAATCAAGCTTCCAAGTGAAAAATTGAGATTTTGGAGAGTTTTGAAGGATTTCTAGGCACTCTATCCTGCACGCAATGCAGTGTTCCTAAGCTCAGTGCCAAAGTGCAGTGCAATTCACAAAAATGCAACACCATATTCCAAACCACTTTTGGAGGCCTTAAACAGCTCCCAATTGAGATCTTAATAGCTTGTTGGAAAGATCTTGAAGTCTGCTATAATATGGACACCTCAAGCATGTAATTTGGACACTCCATGAGGGAGAACTATTGATTTTCCCAAGGTCACTCTAAAAACTCAGGGTTTCTTTGACAAAAGAGAAGCTCCAACTTGCAAAGAACTTTTGGATGCCTTTCCCTAATCCAAATCATGATCTGAATATACCATTGGATATCGTAGGATGTATGCTACACAATAGAGTCCTAATGCACTGCCAAAACCTACTCCAAACTCCTAAGAAACGGTCTTGAGGTCAAGTTGTCCAGAAGCTAAGAAACACTCCCATAGCAAGTGTATTTGGGGCATTTATTTCAAATAATAACACCTGTGCATAAACTGAAGGAGGATTTTATTCCTTGGACTATAGTGGACAAAAGCCTCTTTCACTTTTGTAAAATTAGTCTCCATTTTGTCAGAAACATATTTTGAATCAAACATGTCCTTATGAGGAATGATGAGGTGAGGTAGTGTACTGCAACATTGTCTTATTTGAAATAAAACATTATCGCTACCTTTATTTTTATTTCCCTAAGATGCTAACTCCTTTTACCTACTTAATCACATGATGGACATGCTTTTGGAAACATATGGTATCGTGATGACACGTGGAGTGAAACCCTAGACCATGACCTAAAATGAGGAATTTAACCTTTTCATGATGCAAGACACTTAAATGAAGATATGATACATCGAAGAAGAAAATGATCGTGATGAGTGATGAAGACCATGAGTAAGTGAAGGGAGTAGCAATGACATAGACATAATAACCAGTGACTAAATTGTTATTTGAAGACTCACTGAAATGACGAAAAATTGACTTGACACCCTAACAACACCTTGTAAGAGCACATTTGATCATTAGTGATAGGCTAAACTGACTGACACTAACAACTTCCACACAGCATTTGCTACAAACCAAAATTGTTCAGGGTCTTCTATCCCTAGACCCTTGAATATAGGCATATTCATAGAATTCTCCATACTAAATAGTGGAGGTGGAGGTCGAGGTGGAGGTCGAGGTGATGGTGGAGATGGAGTCGATGGATGTGGTATTCCTACAATACCCTGATGTATCATTTGCGGTGCACCTTGGGGAATACTTAAACTATTACTTTCTTCATCACTATCAGATGCTCCCAACGAAGGATTGTACTCAACACTTGAGTCTATGTCTCTTCTAAAGGGTCTCCCACTTTGCATAGCTCCTGTCGAGTCTCGTAAAAACATCAGTTTAATGGCATAACTTGTTTCTCACACAATAGCATTTTAATCCAACTTTTTAGAGACTTTAGATACTTACCTCTTCGTCCTTTGAAAAACTAGCATTCAGGTTCACTATAACTAACAAATGTCTCAATCATGAACTCAGTAATAAATCAACCCAAAATACTATCAATCCAATAATCGACAACCTTCACAATCTTGTTCTTTGATCCTTCTGGGCACTTCACTAACTCTGGAGTCCACACAATAGGGTTATCCAACCATTTGTATAATTTTCACGGAAGAGAGAATAAGAAAAACCCATGTTAATACGTATAAAAGTATCTTTGTGACCACTCTTCCTTTGATAGATGCAAATTATTGTTTTCTTGGGCTACAAACTCGTGTAACTTCCGATCTATCCACTTTTAAATCTCCTTTTTAATTGGTATCTAATTATGCCACATCACACATTCCTTAGAAAGATCCCGATCCTGGCAACAAAACCATTTTTTGAATTGAGGGGGCTTGGATCTAGGTTTAGAGTTAGCTATGTTAACCAATAAAACCCTACACTACTGGCCTTGTCGACAACAACCCGTGTAGAGCAGGCTACAGACTTGCCCGAGGAAGTATTGGAGGATGCTATAACTAGGTTTCTGCATCCAAAGGACTATGTGATGTGCAGTTGTTGTGCAACCTTCTCTCGCACCTTGTAGAGGACATATGCAACTACAAAATGGTTCTCCTTATTTTTTGAGGTAGGATACATCATTCCCGGCCATATTTTTTTCTTTTGAAACTCAGATTTAAGTCGATTGATGACTATTGTATGCGTTGTTACACAGCCGTTGTGGAAATGCCCCATTTACATTTTGGTTCAAGTTCAGGATAGTATTCTAGCCCTAGGGTTTGTGTGTCATGTGTCAATGGTGTCAAATGTATTGAGTCATAAGTGTGTCAGTTTATTTTGATGAATTTTCACCTACACATACTCCATTACATTATATGCATAGTGTGGTTTAAAAAGTTATCAGAGCTGATAGACAGAGTCCTTTTGAAACTTGTGAAAAATCCAAATCACTTGACTATATATTGTGATGTCAATGTCTATTTAGTGTTGTCATTCCTCCATGAAATTAGTGTGCCATGAACATAAACAAAACTTTGCTTTTTTTTTTTATAGGCCACATGGATATCCCTGTTAACAAGAAAGAAAATAAAGGAGGAGAAGTGGTGTATATTGAACCTAGGAACCTATACCTTGTGAACCCCAACCCAACCATTAGACTGGAATTTGAATAGACTAGGCGTATCTCTTTTTCTGAGAAAATACAGACTCATGGCCATCATATGTAGCTTGCAATCTTATTTTCCCTTAAGGTGGTCTAGATTTTGTGGTGTGAGAAGAAACTATTTTTGAAGCTACAACCATCCCTTTACAAGGTGAGAGTTGGTTTGAGGGGAAGGAATTGGATGCAACATACTTCAAGGAATTTTTCAAATCCAAATTCAAGGTTAAGTATCATACTAAATTCCCCTAGACATATTTTTTAAACCATTATAGTCAATTGTTGAAAGTGATCCAGAGATAATTCACATGTGAGGGTTGATTAATAAAGTATAGAAGTACCATATCAGATTTATCATGCATTTCATTGCCAATAAGATTTTAAATTTTCCATATGAATTATTTAATAGTTTGGGAAAAATGACAAATAGGGTATAGTCAAAGGGAGATAAAACATTTCCCAACATCTTCCACTTTTTATTGATCAAGTTGCTTGTGTTGCATTAGCTGGAAAATAGGAAGATGTCATGGGAAAGTTTTTTGACAAATGTAGGTTTGCTAGCTCATGTAGACATCTCCCCAATGGAGACACATGAAGAAGTAGTAGAGCCCAAAAATTAAGAAACAATGAAAGAGATAGTGGAAAAATTGGTTAAGGATAAGAAGACAACCAAAAAAGGGAAAGAAAAAGTTCAAGCAGCACTAGAAGAAACACAATTTTTGTTCAGACTGAGGACAAGATTGTCTACAAAACAATTGATGAAGGAGCCAAATCCTCAAGTTTATATTTCATAGGAAATTCCAGAACAAGGTATAAGTGAGGAACAACATGTTCAAATGGAGGAGGACAAGTATCTTGAAATCATAAATTTGCAAGACATTATTTTCAAAACCCAGCTTCAGATTGCCTAATTGCAAAACAAAAATAGAGAACTAAGGCACAAAGTAGAAAAGGTAGCACAACAAAAAGAAACTGAATTGTTCAAGTGTCCTTCTGGGCCTACAACTAAAGAAAAAGGAAAGTAGGTAACTGATATGGAGGAGATAAAAGAACCAAGTATTCCATTGACGAGAATTATCACAAGGTCAATAGCTAAACGGAAAGAGCATATAGAAGAAACCTTTTAGGAAACAGAAAAATTAGTGTTTGATGAAGAGAAGGAGTATTAGAGGTTGTTTGAAGAGTTTGAAGTCTTTGAAGTCTGCCAAAGGCAAGCTAACAAGATAACATAGAACAATGAAGAATAAAATAAGGCCATCAATGATACCATCAAAGATGCTGATACTCAAATTGTAGAAGCCCTGAATGTAGTTGATGGAGCCAAACAATTCATGAAATGGACTCTTCCCCTAGCAAAAATCTAAAAAAATATTACATGAGAAATTTTATTTTCAAGAGAATATTGAGGGTGATGAAGAAGAAACGAACAACATCTAGGACACAACTCAAGAAAGCCAAACAATCCAAACAACCACCAAGTGACTTGTCTATAATAGTACAAGTAGCTAAGGAAGTTCGAACAACTTCTAGTAAAGAGGTCAAATCATCATTCAACAAGGAAAAACCATCATCCAACAGGAAGAGAAAGAGGTAGTTTGCGTGCTTGATCACATACTCTATAGCTAGGCTCATTTTGCAGTTATCCGCGGTTACATGTTTTTAAAGAAAATTATGAAGTGTTTGGTATTTTGATGTTTGTTGGGAGTCATAAGGTGCATTATGATGAGATTTTAGACACTATTTTTCTTTTGTGTATGAAGGACAGACCAACTACAAATATTCAAATTTTGTTGTGCAAGAGTTGAACTGGACAAATTTGAAGCTTGTACATATGAAAAGAAACATCAAATGGGTCCCTCTCCACCTCAGCCACCTTGTCATCATCCTCATTAGCTTATTTTCATCTAATGCAACACATGTAGATGCCAAGATGGAGCTTACTATACAACTCTTGTGCAATACTTCACTCGTTGCGCAACATAGACTACATGATTTTTCAGTTTTTGTATCAAGCCTGAAACTTGTTATTTTCATGATTAAGGATAGGAATAAAAATGAATGGATAAGACATAAATTAGTAGATACGATAGAATTGATTTTCTTTAAGGACAATGTTACAATTTTATTACTTTTATTTCAATTTTTGTTCTAAAAACATGATGTTTCTAAATTTAGCTAGATTCGATCGACTCGGTGGATAATGGATACAATGCATGTGGTCATATTCATTTACTTTACATAAAATGTATAAAAACCTAAGAAGAATATGGAAGAATAGTTGGAATCAAAATAGGACCTGTGTGTATGTGATTATGTTATTTGAATAAAAAATAACAGTGTTGGTTTTTGTCACTGTGGTTCAAAAATTCATGTGCTATGACTTTCGAGTTACTGTGCTTCTTTTCATGCAATTATTAATTTGAATATATTATTATAGTCTCGCTTTTAGTAGATTTCTGAATCAGTTCTCTAGAATTGATCTGTTCATGCTCTGGATGACTATTGGTTTTTCTATTATGATGGAATTCATCCTTAGTTAGGTGCTCCATCATTTGTTCTTATCAATATTTGGTCATGAAAGTATGTAGTTGAATTCATGATGTGATCTATTGCATTTGTTTAAATATTGTTATGTGTTTCTCCAATTTCTTCACTATAATAGAATTGATATCAACTTTGAAATATGTACCTATATTGCCTCTATTTCTATAGGTGGCTAATGTAGGAACTGGTGTTTCGGTTTAGAAATTTTAATTGTGGCTTTGGTTTCATGCATCAATGGCCCTTTTCCTAAATCCACCAACAACACACATTGAATCTTAGGTTTCTTTTTAGATCTTGTCTTTGCAATCCCTGAGCCTAAGTGTTATTTACCTTCAGAATTTTTCTAGTGGGGAGCCCCCTCTTGTTATAAAGGACCAGTTTCTAGCCCAAATAGGTTTGTATGTACCCTTGTAAACCTTTTCTCAGCCTATAGTTTCAATTACATGGCATTAACATAGTGGCATTGTTGTCGGGGAGCGAAAGCTCCATCTTTTGGGGGAAATAATGACAATCAGCTAGATGCAGTTACTGAATGTGGATAACAGTCAAACCTATGAAGGTTAAATCATTCATCGGGTGAATCCATTTTCAAAGGATCTTGATTACATAACACTCACGGAAAATCCACTACACTTTGATCATGTTTCTTTTTAAACAAGACGATAGGGTATGTGGCAAACATTATTTCTATTGAAGGTTTCAAATAATACTGGAATAATTTTGAAGATGATCAAATTGATGAAGATTTCTCATATTTTTTTCTATTTATTTAAATAAATGAAAATATAGGACTAAAGCCAAAACCAAATTTTTAGCAGAGCTTGTTGAAAAATTTGAGAAAGATCTTCAAGCCTTATAAGTTCAAATTCTGGGCCACAATTTTCAATGTCAAAATCATTTCTTTGAGAACCTTTGTCAGTCAAAAAAAGTGGTAGTGCTACCTTTTGATATTGAGATTGAAGAGTGTTTTGATGATAGCTATGATGATACACAAATGAAACTGAATGATGGTAAAGAAATAATATATGAGCTTCCCAATCATGATGATAAATTTGAAGAATACTTTGAAAATCAAGCAATAATTCATGTGTTTCTTGATCCCATAGTTGTCTATATGGAGGAATTGTTCACTACAAAGTTCTAATTATGTTTTTTCTATGAAGATCAAGCCTACAACTAGTTTTCATTGCCCTTACAAGTTCTAGTTTTGATTTTCCTTAAACACGGTCAAGGAGCCTAGGTATTGGATCAACCTTTTGATTGGTTATATTGGAGGTTTTATATTTCTTGAATCAAGAATTTGGTTCTTAGCTGTTAGGGTAGATTGGTATGTTAATAAATAAGCCCAATGGTTTGAGCATATTTCTTAGAAGTGTGCCATATTCCAACAATTTCTTTTGGTAGTTTGTTATTATTATTCATATTTTCAGGTGTGGGTGTCCATCATTGGAATTTGAAGCTCGAAGAGAATGCCCTAAGGTTCCAATGATCTACTACCATATGTAAGTTTAGTCAGTCAGTTAGTTAATTTTTTCAGCCAATCAGTTGATTTTTTAGTTTTTATGTTGACTCCATTTCCCAATGGTTTAATTAGGCTACTAATGTGCAATTTGTTTCTTGGAACCTCACTATGAGGTTTCCATCTCCATTGGAGAAAATGTTAGGGTATTGGGTTTTTGACATCAAATACCTTTGTCTCATTCATTCATTTTGGTTTTCGTGCAACAATTTAGCCTACGAACTATTGTTGTCATAGTATAAAGAGTCATTGTTCAACATCATTACAAGTTGTCCATGAAAGGTTCATGCAGAATAAAACAAAGTTTTGAAGAGTCTCAATCAATGGGAAAATTCATGGAGTCATTTGTTTATAAAGGCTAGTCAAGGTTCAAAGGCTTATGTGTCAGTATTAATCATTGGATAAAACCTTTAAAAATAAGTCTAGTTTAGTTTAAAGGTTCTATTGTTTGTGGAATATGATTCATTCAGTCATTCCACCATTTATAACTCATATTTCCCTACCATACATTTTCCCATTCCTATACCCTATTTCATCAAATTCACATCCCACATTCATATGTATATACATATCATCCCATCCTAAACCCACCATCCTAATCATTATTACTCACATTCCTAGGCTCACCTCCTACCATCATCGATGATATACCTTCATATCTAATTATTATTATTCATATACCATTCTCATCACCATTATTAATGATCCAAAATGGATCTTGGATAGACTTCTAAGTCTAAAGTGTTCCTCACAGAGGAAAATCAAAGTCAAGGGTTGCTCCTAGAAATATTCCCATTGCATATATCTTTTCATTCTAAATCCGACGCAATTCAAATGGAGTAAAATGGACTTCGGATGATGAAGTTATCGCAAAAGGAAGATTGCCTTTTCCCTTTGAAAAATGAGGCAGTTCTTCTAAAAATGGCATAAAATACCTTATATGGGAAATCACATCGCAAAAGGTTCAAAGGGCGGACTTAAAGCCAAGGTGGAAGGGAGCCCCGATCAGCGATCCCCGACATATCATAATTGGAGGTAAGCTGTATGCTATATTGAGACCCCAGACTAGGCAACATTGCGATTACCGATTATTAGATCGGCGGATCGGCATCGACGTAGTCAATAGCCAAAGGAAAAACCCCCGAGATGTTACAAATGTGATATGTGATAAAGCAATGGGTCGATGTGTGATTGCACGATAGCCGTCGGATCGGGAAAAGAGATCAACGATCTAGATTTAATCAGCGGTTGGGAGATCGGTGATCCCCAATACAAAGGGTCGTTGTGACAACGTTAGGTAATAGTGATATATGATATCAACCGTCCGATCAAGGAGAAGATCAATGGTCCAGATTTGATCGGTGATCAGTGATCCCTAATGCAAGGTCCAATGCAATTGCGATAGTGATATGCCAATAAGGGCCGGACCTAATGGGTTTATAGATCTGATTTCATAAGTTTTGAAATCTGGGAATTTAGGATTTTTGTGTATTCCCATGTAGTTGGGTTTTGGCCATGCGTTGATGCAATTGCGATATGCCAATGGAAGGCGGACCCGATAGGGTTTATAAGGGTGATTTCATAGACTTTGAAGTCTGGGTTTTTGCACCCAATAGTGTTCTCCTGTGTAATTTCGTTACGAGATATAAATGCATGATTTTGTGGATTTTCATTCGGAAAGAGGTCGCCTGTGTATTTCTTTTGTAACTGTACCATTCTCCTTGCCATGTTGTAAGCGGGCATTTGTAATAATGATGCATTACACGCAAAGAGCCACAGATCCACAAAGCTAGATGCCTAGACATAGAGCCACGGAGCCAGAGGGCCAGTCAAAGGGTTGAAGAGCTAAAAGGCAATGATTCCTCATGATGAGAGATAAAGGAACAGATGGGGGATCCACAAAGTCAGAAGAATCCACAAAAATACAAAGAGCATGATTGATAAACAAAACATAGAGGCTAAGAGAGTGTAGATAGTTTTGGAGTCACTTGGAGGTCGAGTGAACTAGAGAGCTCAATTGACAGTAACAAAAATTTGTTGAAGGTCATTGGAAGACTGGTAAGGGGCGCTTGGAGGTCGAGCGAACCATTGATGCACGTAGAGGCCAAGAGAAGCTTATAGAGCCAAGAGTGGAGAGCAAAAAGCAAAGAGCCAAAGAGCCAGAGTGCAAGATAGCTGCGTAAAACGAGAGGGTTGATAGTAGCAAAGAGCTGAGAGCTAGAGCTCAAGATAGTTGCACAGAACCAGAAGGGCGATAGCAGCAAAGAGCCAAGAGCCAGCGCTAGAAAGCCTAAGAGCTTCAGAGCCAGGGATAATATGGTATTCTAAGCCCGTTATTTCCAGTGTAATCAATGGAGTTGAGCATGGAGCTTGTAAAAGAACTTATGCCATAATCCCAGAGAGCCTAGTCGAGTTGACTAGAGCTCAAGGAGACGTAGCCCAAGAGTTTTGGGTGAACTCCATATTATATTGCTATTATGTGGTTATTTTATTTGCTGCTTTTATTTACTATCACATATATTTAAATATCAGCATAAGCAACAGAACACAAAGCACATAAACAGTCTAAAGACAAACATAAGCATACACCTATTTTCAAGCACTTTTAATTCGCAATTGCTTAATCACTAGATCTTGGGAATATATATATAAGCTTTGGAGTGGGAGAGGTTCTTGTAAGTTAGACAAGAAGCCTTTAGTGCCCCATTTTTAGATCAGGTGGTATCAGAGCTTAAGTTTGATTAACCCCACCTTCAAAGAAGGTGATATCAAAGTTGGTTATACCAGAGCAAGTGGTGTCATATCAGAATGCTTGATTGACAAAGCAAAGATTGCTTGTCTAAAAGGTGTTTAAACAGTCAGAGGTTGATTGTATTCTTGTTTGCAGACTGAATATTTGTTAGAGTTTGTAGAGGTGAAGGGAAAGCTATTGTTAACTAAGTCCAGGGGAGGACGAGAAGGAAGAAGGGTTGAAGGCATTCTTCTTATCCCAAAGGACCTCAAACCAATCGTTGAAGCACATGAGGTTTTTTGCAAAAGGTTGCTTGAATAAGCTCTTTGTTAGTCTTGTTTGAAGTTCTTTTATTCATTTTGATAATGAGAACTTCTACAAGCGAGTCCTCAAATTCCTCCTTCATCACAACATTCTTTGATGGAGACATGAGGCAAGACTTGTTCATCATGATGGACAAGGTGAGAGAAATATATGAGGATCAAAGGAAGAGCAACATACTTAGAGAGTAGTTGAATTCCATGGAGGAAGAGAAGCAGTTGCTTTCTGACAAATTGCAGGAAATGGAGAGGCAACTTCATATTGCAAATATGAACCTGAAGAGGATGCATGAGTTGGAGACACAACCCTTTGTTGCCAAAGATGCCTTAGTCAAGTATCAGCTTGAAGAAGAGGTAAGCAATTCCTGTTTGTCTTCATATTCTTCTAATGATGATTATATTGGTTCTTTTGAAAAACATACCAAAGGAATAGGTTCCAAGTTAATGTCCAAGATTGGCTATGAAGGAAAATTCTTGGGCAAACATGCACAAGGTATTGTTGAGCCAATAATAGTTGAGGAAAGGCCTAAGTATTTGGGTCCTAGCTATGGACAATATTATGGAGAAGGTTCCAAGATTTCCATGAAGACCATTGAAACAACTCCAAGAAGGAGTTTCATTTCAGGTCTTCTACCTCAAGATTATGAAGATTGTATTCTTGGGGAATGTAATGGTGTGAAGCATATCTTGCAGAAAGAAGGTGTATATTAGCATACACTTGAACCAGAGAGTTGTGGAAACTCTGAAATCCTTCAAGAGATTGATGGTGTTCTAAAGGGAGCTACTTCTTCATTCAATTCACCTCCTCAAGAAGGTAATAAAGGTGAAGGAGAAAGGTATAAATCTAGTTATAATCATATTCCTTTTGATTATGTTTAGCATGGTAAATTTCCATGTAAGTATGGGAAAATAATTGCATGTTCCTTTTGTGGTTTGGATAACCATCATGATTCTAGATGTTGGAAGAGAATGGCCATATACAGGAAACTTTTGAAGGAAAAGAAGAAAGAAGCCAAAGGTCCATTGGAAAAGGAAAATCATGCTGTCAAGAGGATGCACATGCAGTGCACCTACTGCCATAAGGAAGGAAACATTGCTGAAAAGTGTTGGACTTTGAATCCAACAATGCTTCCGTGAAACTTGAAGAAGGTAGAAGGAGAAAATGGCAAGAATGTAAAGGAAGATTCCATGAATGATTTGTTTTAGGATGATTCACATGTTGATGTTGATGTGCAGACAAAGGTAGCACCTTTGAAATGGATTGGTAAGAAATGGTTAGAGTTCTCATCCAATTAAAAATTGCATGTCTTTTGATTTGAAGCATCTATTTGCATTTCTTTGTTAATGAAATTCAAGTTGAAGGATTTTACCAAGAAGGTAAATGGAAAAGTTGAGTAGGAGACTCACTTTGTTGTTGCAACATTATGTTCATTTCAGCTTTGAAAGTATAGTGCACTTAAGCAAAAGTTGAAGGATGAAATGCATGCATGAGAATGATGTGCATGAACACAAGGATGTTGATGATTCCTTGTATTTGAACATGTATGTGTAATTAACTTGAAGGGTTGATTTCTTTGTTTTTAAACATGCATGCAATGTTGATATTGACTTGAGCAAAGTTGATGTGGTCTCCAAGATGGAGATAATGATGAAGTGTTTCATCTTTTGAAAAGATGTAAAGACATGCTTGACTTGAAGGGTCATTTGTTTTAAAGGCATGTTTTGTGGGCTTGTTATCTAGTCCATAATTTGTACGTAGATGTAAGAAATGGAGGTGTTCACAAGATGTGAAAATCTGTTCCTTTTGTTGAAGCAGGAGTTTAGGCCATCTAGTTGTTATCTATATTTCTGTTGTTGTTAATAGTTGTTGTTGACAACATGTCAAGTAGGTACAAATGAAAATTTTGTGAAGCAGATGCAACTTCACATTTGTTTGAGCCACCTTGGATCAATGATGAAGGAAGAGA
This sequence comes from Pinus taeda, assembly GCA_000404065.3. Taxonomy (NCBI): domain Eukaryota; kingdom Viridiplantae; phylum Streptophyta; class Pinopsida; order Pinales; family Pinaceae; genus Pinus; species Pinus taeda. The sequence continues at coordinate 42,298 of APFE031077437.1, read as the reverse complement.
AGTTCAAACTACCTTTTGTGACCTTCTCACTAGGAGTTCTGCAGGAAGTCAAGGAGGAAGACAGTTCTTCCCAAGAGGACCAGCACACCCAGGAAGGAGAGTGGTCAAAGGCTTTGGTTCAAAGGCACTATGCAAGACAAGTGTATGGAGGCTAAAATAATGGGGTGCTATTACTCTCATTTACTATTCAGATCAATATATCAGTCTTTTAGAGACCAAAAGTTCTTTAAGTTCTTTTAGTGGGAAGGCATGATCCAAAATAGATCTTGGATAGACTTCTAAGTCTAAAGTGTTCCTCATAGAGGAAAATGAAAGTCAAGAGTTGCTCTAGTCCCATTGCATAGATCTTTTCATTTTGAATCTCATGCAATTCGAATGGAGTAAAACTGACTTCGGATGATGAAGTTATCACAAAAGGAAGATTGCCTTTGTCCTTTGAAAAAGGGGGCATTTCTTCTCAAAATGGCATAAAAGGCTTTATATGGGAAATCGCATCATAAAATCTTCAAAGGGCAGACTTAAGGCCAAGGTGGAAGGGACCCCCTATTAGCAATCCCCAACATATCGCAATCGGAGGTAAGTTGTATGTGATATCGGGACCCCAAACTATGCGACATTGCAATTGCTGATTATCGAATTGGCGGCTTGACGTCAGCGTAGTCCATAGCCAAAGGAAGAACCCCCAAGCCGTTATAAATGTGATATGTGATAAAGCGATGGGCCGATGTGAAATCACACGACAGCCGTCAGATCGAGAAAAGAGATCAACGGTCTAGATTTTATCGGTGGTCGGGAGATCGGTGATCCCCAATACAAAGGGCCATTTTGACAACGATATGTGATAACGATATGCGATATCGGTTGTCTGATCAAGGAGTAGATCAACGGTCCAAATTTGATCAGTGATTGACAATCCTTGATGCTAGGGCCAATGCGATTGCGATAGCGATATGCTGATAAGGGCCGAACCCAATGGGTTTATATACCCGCTTTCATAAGTTTTGAATATGGGAATTCAGGATTTCTGTGTATTCCCGTGTAGTTGGGTTTTGGCCATGTGATGATGCGATTGCGATATGTTGATGGAAGGCGAACCCGATAGGGTTTATAGGGTTGATTTCATAGATTTTGAAGTCGAGGTTTTTGCACCCGATAGTTTTTTCCTGTGTAATTCCATTATGAGCTAGAAATGCGTGATTTCGTGGATTTCATTCGGAAAGAGGCCACCTATGTATTTCTTTTGTAACTGTCCCATTATCCTTGCCACGTTGTAAGTGGGCATTTATAGAAATGATGTGTTACACGTAGAGAGCCACAGAGCCATAGAGCCAGATGGAAAAACGTAGAGCCATAGAGCTAGAGCGTCAAAGGGCCAAACACAGAGCCACAGAGCCGGTGAGCTAGTGGGCCAATCGAAGGGCTGAAGAGCTGCAAGGGAATGATTCCTCATGATGAGAGATAGAGGAACATATGGGGGATCCACAAAGTCATAAGATTCCATAAAAATACAGAGAGCATGATTGAAAAACAACACAGAGAGATTGAGAGAGCACAGAGAGTTTTGGAGTCACTTGGAGGCCTAGTGAACCAGAGAGCTCAATTGACAGCAACAGAAAGTTGCTGAAGGTCAATGGAAGGTTGCTAAGGGGTGCTTGGAGGTTGAGTGAACCATTGATGCACACAGAGGCCGAGAGAAGCTCAGAGAGCCAAGAGCCAAGGGCAGAAAGAAAAGAGCTAAAGAGCCAGAGCTCAAGATAGTTGCGCAGAACCAGAGGGTCGATAGAAGCAAAGAGCCGAGAGCTAGAGCTCAAGATATCTGTGTAGAACCAGAGGGTCGATAGCAGCAAAGAGCTAAGAGCCAGTGCCAAAAATCCTGAGAGCTTCAGAGCCAGGGATAAGATGGTGTTCTAAGCCCGTTGTTTCTGTCTAATCCAATGGAGTTGAGCATGGAGCTTGTAAAAGAACTTACCCCATAATCCTAGAGAGCCTAGTCGAGTTGACTAGAGCTCAAGGAGATGTAGCCCAAGAGTTTTGGGTGAACTCCATATTATATTGTTGTTATGTGGTTGTTTTGTTTGTTTCTTTTATTTACTATCACATGTATTTAAATATGAACATAAGCAACAGAACATAAAGCACATAAACAGTCTAAAGACAATCATAAGCATACACCTACTTTCAAGCACTTTTAATTTCACAATTGGTTAATCACTAGATCTTGGGAATATATATATATATATATATAAACTTTGGAGTGGGAGAGGTTCTTGTAAGTTAGACAAGAAGCCTTTAATGCCCCATTTTCAAATCAATTAACCATAACACCATTATCCTAAACCTACACACATGACAATGCAATCACATGATTAAGCATACAAAGGACAAAAAAATAAAAGCACATTTTAAATTTCTTTCATGTCACCCTTGTCTTACTCTTCATTTAGAATTTGTGCTCTTTCTAAAGCACAATGACAACATACCCAGCTCAGAGATCATAACCAAGCAGACAGGGTGCAAGGACATAATTTATTTGACTGTGGAGGGCTCCTACGTAATTGCTATCCAACATATGTAATTGCACAGTTGTTGCAAAATTGTTGCACAACCTTCTTCAGCACCTTGCAAAGAACATACACTATTACAAAGCAGTTCTCCTTATTTTTTGTGATAGTATACATCATTCACATCCATAGTTTTTCTCTTCAATCTTAGATTTAAGTCGATTGATGACTATCACATGCGCTGCTACACAATCACTACACAAAGGCCCCATTTACATTTTGGTTCAAGCTTCAAATAGTATTTCATCACTAGGGTTTGTGTGTCATGTGCGAATGGTGTCAATTGGATTGATTCATAAGACTATTAGTTTCCTTTAATGAATTTTCACCTACACATACTCCATTATATTATATGCGTAGTGTGGGCTAAAAAGTTATGAGAGCGGATAGTGAAACTTGTGAAAAAGCCAAATCACTTGTCTATATATTGCGATGTCAGTGTCTATTTAGGTTGCCATTTCTCCATGAAATTATTGTGCCATGAACCTAAACAAAACTTTGCCCTGTATTATTTTAAAGACCACATGGAGATCCTTGTTAGCAAGAGCAAAAACAAAGGAGGAGAAGTGGTGTGCATTGAACCCAGGAATCTAGACCTTGTGAACTCTGACCTAGCCATTAGATTGGCATTTGAATAGACTAGGTGTTTCTATTTTTGTGAGAAAATACAAACTCATGGCCACCATATGTAGCTTGAAAGAATTTTTTATCTTAATTTCAAAGGAGATAAAGTTAAAATTGGTGGTATGGAGTTTGTGGTGTCATAAGAGACTATTTCTAAAGCTACAACCATCCCTTTCCAAGGTGAGTTAGTTTAAGGGGACACAATTGGATGCAACATACTTCAAGGAATTTATCAAACCACAATTCAAGGATAAGTATGATACTACATTCCCTGGGACATATTTGTTAAACCATTACAGTCAATTGATGAAAGTGATCCACAGATACTTCACATGTGAGGGTCAATTTAATAAAGTATATATGTACCGTTTCAGATTACTCATGCATTTCACTGCGAAGAAGAGTTTAAATTTTCCATATTACTTATTTCAGATTTTGGGAAAAATGGTAGAGAGCTTACAATCAAAGGTAGATAAACATTTTCATAGCCTTTTCCACTTTTCATTGATCAAGTTTTTGGTGTTGCATGACCTAGAAAAGAGGAGTACATTATTGGAATGATTTTTGTCAAATGTAGGTCTGCTAGCTCATGTAGACATCTCCCTAATGGAGACACATGAGGAATTATAAGAGCCCAAAAATGAAGCAACGTTGAAAGAGACAGTGGAACAATTGGTTAAGGATAACAAGGCAACTAGAAAAGGGAAAGGAAAAATTCAAGCAACACTAGATGAAACAGAATTTTTGTTCATGCTGAGGACAAGATTTTCTGCAAAACAATTGATGAAGGAGCAACCTCCTCAAGTTGACATTTGACAGGATATGTTAGAATAGGGTACATGGGAGAAACAACATGTTCAAATGGAGGAGGACAAGGATATTGAAATCATAAAGTTACAATATATTCTTTCCAAAACCCAACTTCATATTTCCTATTTGCAAAAGGAAAATAGAGAACTAAGGCACACAACAGAAAAGGTAGCACAACAAAAAGAAAGTGAATTGTCTAGGATGCCTTATGGGCCTACAACTAAAGAAAAAGGAAAGTATGAAATTGATGTGGAGGAGATAAAAGAACCTAGTATGCCATTGAGGATACCTATCACAAGGTCAACAGCTAAAGGTAAAGAGAATATGGAAGGAACCTTTAAGGAAACAAAAAAACAAGTGTTTGATGAATGGAAGGATTATGAAAGGTTGTTTGAAGAGATTGGATTCTGCCAAAGGAAAGATAACCAAATAGCAGAGAACAACAAAAAATACAAGAAGGCCATCAATGGGACCATTAAAGAAGCTAATATGCAAATTGAAAAAGCCTTGGATGTAGTTGATGGAGCCAAAAAGTTCATGAAATGGACTCTTCACCTATGCAGGGATCTAAAAAATTATTACATGAGAAATTTGATTTTGAGGAGAAGATTGAGGGTAATGAAGAAGAAAATGTCAAAGACTAGGAGACAGTTCAAGAAACCCAAACACTCCAAACAACCACCTAGTGACTTTCCCACAATAGTACAGCTAGCTGAGTAAGTTAAAACAACTTCCAATAGAGAGGTCAAATCATCATCCAGCAAGGTAAAACCATCATCCAGTAAGAAGAAAAAGAGGTAGTTTGGGTGCTTGATCACATACTCTATGGCTAGGCTCATTTTGCAGTTACCCAGGGTTACATGTTTTTGAGAAAAATTATGGAGGGTTTTGGTATTTTTATGCTTGTTGGGAGTCATAAGGTACATCATGATGATTTGTTAGACATTGTTTTGTTTTGGAGTGGGAAAGACAACCCAACTTCAGATATTCAAATTTTGTTGTGCAAGAGTTGAATTGGACAAATTTGAAGCTTATATGTGTGAAAAGAAACATCATATGGGTCCCTCTCCACCTCAGCCACCTTTTCATCATCCTCATCAACTTACTCTTAGCTGGTGCAACACATGTACATGCCAAGCTGGAGCTTATTGTGGAACTGCTGCACAATCCTTCAGTCGGTGCACAACTCATACTTCATGTTTTTTCTATTTTTGTATCAAGGTCAAACCTTGTTGTTCTGATGACTAAGGATAGGAATAAAAATGAATTGATAAGACATAAGTTAGTAGGTAGCATAGAATTGATTTTCTTTAAGGATAATGTTGTAGTTTTATTAGTTTTATTTCAGTTTTATTTTAGTCTTATTTCACCTTTAGCTCTAAAAACATGATGTTTCTAAGTTTAGCTGGATTCAATCCACTAAGTGGATAATGGATACAATGCATCTAGTCATATTCCTTTACTTTACTGAAAATGCGTAAAGCCTAAGCAGAATATGGAAGAATGGTTAGAATCAAAATAGGCCTTGTGTATGTGATTATCTTATTTGAATAAAAAATATTAGTGCATGATTTTTTCACTATGGTTCATAGATTCATGCGGTATTCCTTTCGAGTTACTGTGATTCTTTTCATGCAACTGTTCATATGAATATCTTATTATAGTCTCACTTTTAAAGTAGATTTCTGAAGCAGTTCTCTAGAATTAATCTGTTGATGCTTTAGTTGACTGTTGGTTTTTCTATTATGATGGAATTCATCCTTAGTTAGGTGCTCTGTCATTGTTGTTCTTCTCAATTAGACAAATTCATGATGTGATCTGTTGCATTTGATTAAATATTGTTATGTGTTTTTCCAATTTCTTCACTATACTACAAATGGTATCAAATTTGAAATATCTACCTATATTGCTTCTATTTCTATAGAAGGCTTATGTAAGCACTAGTGTTTCAGTTTAGAAATTTGAATTGTGGATTTGATTTCATGCCTCAATGGCTCTTTTCCTAAGTCCACCAACAACTCACATTGAATATTAAATTTCTTTTCAGAACTAGTCTCTGCAGTCCCTAAGCTTAAGTGTTATTTACCTTGAGACTTTTTTTAGTGATGGAGCCCCTTCCGATTAGAAAATACTAGTTTCTAGCACAAATAGGTTTGTGGTTACCCCTGCAAACCTTTTCTCAACCTAGAGGTTCAATTGCAAGGTTATAACACAATCAATCCACTCTGATGTAGCAAACATTATTAGGCTCTCTCTTGCATCAAACAAATGATACCTACTATCAATGAATAATTTGATACTCAAATCTTGAATTCAGTATACTCCCTTTGTGTCCATTGTCCATATTTCATTAGGAATTTTTCAACAATACATGGAAAAGTAACTTCAGTAGTAAACTGATCATCACCATCTATAATACCAATATAATTTGAGAACAACATTCTATACTTCACTTATCCTTCAGATGCATTCCTTGGCATGTTCCTTTCTACTCCATGCAACTGATCTTTCTAGATTCCCTTGAATCTAGCCTCTTTGTTGGGATAGGGTCCACTAGGGTCAATTTTGTAATAGTTTTTGTTATTTTCGTAAAGTCTCCACATTTTGAGGACCTGAGCGTGAAGGTCGTTAGAAGTCAAAGGAGATTTAGGATGTTTAAAGCCCCTTAGTGCCTTAAAAGTTAAGTTATTTTGTGACCCACCCATGGTTTAAGGACCATGGTATTGTAAAAGAAAATGCTATAAAAAGGAGTCATATAGAATCATAGGAGATATACATCCATTGAATATCTATGTATGGGAAAGTGATCTAAGTCAGAAGATTCTATTTTCTGTACTTAGGCAAAGGGGAAGGCTCTTGCAACTTTCTACGTGGAGACCTTGGTAATCTGCAACTGAGTGCACAGGCCCCTACAATTGTATGCGAAGGGAAGAAAGAGTATGTAACAAAAGGATTGAACATAATAAAGACTACTTTGCAGTGATATCTGTGTACCTATGTGTTTATGTTTACTTTTGCATTTACTGTGAATTCTCTCTGTTTATTGCAATTATCATAAGAAACAATTAATATATGCATGAAAGTAGAGGATCTATTAGATTACTTGATGTTATAAATGTTTAAAGAAGTCGGCGTAGAGTTAGAATTTTTTATCCGTGAGTTATCATAAATTTCCACATTTCAAGGGTTAGGCTTCGTGAAGGTTGGGATAAAGCCTTAGAAGTAACAAAAAACCATCACAAAGACCTCTGGATGTAGAAAACCCAATTATGTCATCTCCCAATACTACCTCGAGTGAGACTGCAACCTGTGTTATGCAAGTTGTTCCCAAAATTTCGACAGTGTAGGGTTTTGTTGGTTAGCGTAGCTAAGTTTGAACCTGGGTCCAGACCCCCTCAAGGCAACAAATTTTTCTATTTCTAGGACCGGGATCTGTCTGAGCAATGTGTAATGTTGAATAAATGGTTCCCAACTAAGAAAGAGATTGAGAAGTGGATAGATCAAAATCTGCACAAATTTCCAGCACAGGAAAATAAGAATATGCGTCTATCGAAGGATAAGTGTTTGAATAGATACCTATATACAAATGAACACAAAATTTTATTTTTCACTTTTCCGTCCGAATTAGATGAGTGGTTGTCCAATTTGGTGGACAATCAAGGTATGCGAAGTTGGATAACCCTATTGTGTGGACACCAAAGTTGGGAAGGCACCTAGAAGCTTCAGAAAACAAGATCACGAGGGTTGTCAATTACTAGATTGATGACATTTTGGGTAGATTCATCATTGATTTTGTGATCTATACATCTGTTAGTTATAGTGAAGATGAACACCGGTTTTTCAAAGGACCAAGAGGTAACTATCTAAAGTCACTAAAAACTTGGATTAAAATGTTATTGTGCGAGAAAATGGTTATGCCATTGAATTAATGTTTAGAAGAGACTTGACAGAACTACACGAACTTGAAAGACATTTAGAAGAGATCTAGATTTAGGTGCTGAGTACAACCTTTTGTTGGGAGCTTTTAATAGTGATGAAGAGAATAGTATTTTGAAAACACCTCTTGGTTCACTGTAGATGGTAAATCAGGGTATCACGAGAATACCACATCCATCCACTCCACCTCCACCTCACACACCTACACCTACACCTCCACCTCCACCTCCGCCTCCACTATTCAATATGTTGAACACTATGAACGTGCCCATATTCAGGGATCTAGGGACAAAAGATCCTGAAAATTTTTGTTTTGTAGCAAATGTTATGTGAAAGTCACAACAAGTAACAAATGATGACCTGAAGAAAGCATAGTTGATCACAACATTGCAATATAGAGCGCTAAGTTGATGTATTAAGTATAATCAAGCTCATCCAAATGAATTGCTAAAGGAAATGAACGAAGCGCTAAATAATGAATTCAAGAAGCCTAAGTCCCAATCCTAGTCAGTAACAGAGGTCAAAGAGATCCAATAGAAGGTAAATGAGTTCGTGTGGGACTTTGATCAGAGGTTGAAATGTCTACTCCAACAGGCTAATATGAATATCACCACTGACCAACATTGGGATTGTTATATTTCTTTGCTACTACCCCATCTAAGATTTCCATTGTCACAGTAGAAGATCAGAATGTAAACTGAGATGATAGAGATTGCTATGAAATTGGAAGCCTCACCTATTCACGATACGAGCTTGGTGTTAGCTTCTTATACCAATAGGTTTCATTTTTCATGATTGACTGGAGAAGTGCCAACAATGCTCATTGTTTTCATGCTGCAAAGGTTCCATATTTTGATTAAATTTCACTATGTATAGGTGGTTAACTCTTGCCACAATTGATGATTAGCCAGACAACCTAATCTTGGCTAGATCATGTTTGAATTTACTTGTCTTAGAATAGAGAATAAAGGTCTGCACAAACAGTTTAAGCTTGGTAGACAAGTAGTTAGGCAGAGAAGCAAAGGGTCTCAACAGCTTAGTTCGAGACCTGGAAGAAATAAGGGTAGACTTAGATAGGAGGGAAGATAAAAGAAAAGAGAAGAATAAGGGTTGCTAGTTCAAATGCACCCAATGAAAATGAAGAAAACATTTCAGGTGTACTAGGCTGGGTAGGCAGTTTTGATCTGGGAGGAGCGGGTCTATGAGCAATTTTGCTCCTTTGGAACAAGTTTCATCTCATAAAAATCATAAGGTGCCATGACAAGGTGGTTACAAAACAAATGGAGCATGACTAATTTCCCTCCCCAATTTTGCCAAGAAACACTTACTAACATTCTCCCCAAGGACAATGGGATCTGCTCATTGCCTTTAGTCCACTTCATTTCATAGAAAAAACTAAGTGAAACTGTGTTTTCACCTAGGCAAAACAGGGCACATTTCTTGTGTAAAAAGTCTTTATTCCATTTTGCCAAAGTTTCCTAAACTTCACCAATTGGCATCTTTTAATTCCCCCCATGCCTAAGTTTTCACTCTATAAACTTAGCCTAAACCATACAAACCCATCCCACATAGTCAGATTAACCCCCTAACTCTACTATATAACTCCTATATAACTTTTTCCCTCCCCCTAGTATATAAATACATAAAAAATCCCCAAAAAACAAATATCCCGACCCTTGGCAATATAGCCATATGACAAGGATTTTTAGGAATTATAAGGTTCACCTGGAACCTTATAATAACCCTTAGCGTGCGTAAAACTTTGGGTTTCATATTAACCTTTGGTTACATGAAAAACCGACTGGCCTCAGTCAAGCGCTGAATACACTACAAAACCCATCAAAAAAATTATACAAAGTTGATATATCAAAGTGGGTCCCCATGCCGCATCCCAGCAGCTTACAATTCACCGTCAACCGTCGGATCGGGGCTCTGAGATCCAACGGTGTGGAACTGTATCGCGATGCCCCCAGCGCCCGAACGTTATGTTCTGGGAAAATGGCGATTTTTCCGCCGTACCAAGGGCACACGTCGCTCACCCGCGTGTATCGCGACCCCCCCCCCCCCCCCCTCAATACTGCCACCACCCGAAAAGCGGTGCGATAAAGCCACTTACCGCCCTCGCCCCCCGCCACTGATGCCATCCGATGATGTCACAACCACGTTAGCACCATGTCATCGGTGCCACCTCAGCCAAGTCATTTGCCATGTCACCTTCTATACCCCGCTACACGACAAAAAATCTACGTTATGATGACGTCATCACAAAAAGCGCCAAAAAGCCCAAAAAGCTGATTTTTGTTAAAAAACCCATAAAATTGTTTGTTTTTTACCATTCTCATTGTGTAATTTTGCTGAGATTTTACATGCAAACGACGACGAGTTCACTAGCAAACCTTCAGTCCGCCACCTAGACCACCATAGCTCGGTGCCCCACTGTGAAAATCATCTCCTAGCCAGCCAGTAACTCCAGTGCACTGTGAGAAACAAATATTTACCATCATCCTATGAAAAACCCTCTGAATTTCAATTTTTCGCTGTGAAAATTGTCTGGGCAATCCTAGAAACTTGTCAAAAATTCACCCTGTTGCCTACACATAAGCCCACCTGGACCACTCATTCATCAAAAAACCTGCACATTGCATACCTCTCTATACAATTCGCCCAGCGAGCCGAGAAAAACAAGTATTCACCTAAGTCTTGCTCCCAAGCTCTCGGATTGACTTCCCTCTGCAAAATTGCCCACTGAAACTACTAGTTTGCCCACATTTTTCTATAGAAACTACCAATTCCACCCCACTCAGCAAAATCTCTCCCATTTAGGCCGAGCTCAAGGTCTGTGTGGTCAGTAATTGTTAAAGGAAAGGCCTTGAAACCATTGCTACTCATCCCTTGCAAGACAAACCCTTCAAGCTTCATCCTTTTGCTTCAAATTCTTCCCACCAAAGACAAAACAAAGAACTCCAATTCACAAATCCTCTGGAAAAAGCCCCAGGTCCTCTATTTTGCCCACTGCTGCTGTAAAAGTCCACATTTCAATCAAAAACACCTGAGAACTTATAAATATGGTTGCCCCTACTGTAGTAGTCCTCAACGTGGCCCCTCTCAATGCCCCACACAAAGAACTAGAGTGGTTAGCCCTAGCTGACAAGGATTTTCAAATTAATGACATAATGGGTAGCAAATCTCATATCCAGGCCTTTTTTGAGATTAGGAACAACCATAGAAACAAAACTGACATCTTTGGGATTTGGGAGTCCAATATGCCCATGTACTACCTTCCTTGTGTAAATGTTTTCCCTGACCGCATTCACCAATGCCATGCCAATTATGAGCCCACTCAAAGGGCAGTGATGTCTCCTTCTGGGACAATTCTATTCCATATCACCCCTGAATCAATAAATGAGATGTTGCATTTCAAACCAACTGAACCATTGACCCCTCTTTCCTTGGAATTTCTGCTTGACCAAGGTGCCAAATTGCCAAGTGCAGAGATAACCAGAATTGGAAAAACATTTATGAAACCCAATTGTCAACCACAGGAACCTCCTCCATACCTGGACACTTGGTTTAATGAAGTAGGAAAGTTTATTATTGACATGATAGCCTAAATCCTGGGATTCAAAACCAGTGAGTATGTAGATGAAACCACATTGGTCCTATTATCCATCTTTTCTCTAGGACAGCCCCCTGCTATCAGGTATGACTATGTCACTTACATAGCTGATAAGATCCATGAACAATTCATGAGCATGGAAAAAGAAAGAGTGTTTAAATACACATCATACATATATCATTTGTTGCTCTACTATCAGCCAGATATTTTTCAAGTTCCCCTCAGAAAATTTGATGTCAAGGGAGAGCCAAGGTCTATAATCTTCTAGACCCCAATCTTCCACCATGTCTACTATTCTCCTTACACTTATTATGAATTTATTGATCTATTCATATATCCAGCCACCTCTTTACTGAAAACAAGTCCTCCATACAGACTTTCTGGTGAAATGCAGAGAATTCTATATCTCTCCAAGAGCTATAGTATAGGTGACTGGAACTTTTACCAGAATCACACTGTGATTCAGATATATGGCTGTGAGATGAGCCCCTATAAATTGCCAAAATATGTGCCAATGCGGTTGTTTGCCCTGGAATACTTTAGACAATTCGTCCAAGCAGATGTAATCCATTTCTTTAAGGCTAAGAAAAAGGCACAACTTAAAATAAGGAATCAACTGGGCCCTTTCACCTTCAATTAGAGGGAAGCCTGGCTAGAGGCTAATGAGATTTTAGGGCAAAGACTCAGACTAAAACAGAGTTTCTATTGGGTACCATATGACCCCAATCATTTTATAAGCTATAGGAAAGTCAAAAATAAGCTTCTAGCATATGTTCACTGTCCAATCCCTGAAATCCAGCAATATGCAAATCAACAAGAATGGCTAGAGGGCACATTGTTTGAAGAGATGACTCGAGAAGAGAAATTGGAAAAGGAAATGAAAGAGCTTGAAAAAACACTTGACCTGGACTCTTTTGGATAGGTACCCTTCAAGCTGCCCCAACACATTGTAGGGGATACATCTTTTGTTGAGAGCTCAGAGCAAGCAGCACGAAAGGCCATCTCAGCAGCAAAGGGAAAGGAAGTAATGGATACAGAACAACAGACCATGGCTGATCATCCCACCACAACAAAAGAACAGGGAGAAGGGCAAGCTCCCACAGCTCAAACCAAGGCATCCGAAGCCCCTGTTCTACAAACTCCTCAAATTGAGGAACAGAGCAGAAAGAGAGACAGAGAAGAGGATGCCCCTGCCAGTGGACCATCAGAACAACTAGGAGATCAGAGGCATAGGTTAAATCCCTATTCAGAGGAGGAATTTATGGAAGATACCACAAGCACCATGAGAGGTCAGGAAAGAACTGAGAAGAAAACATCTCCACTACCTGGCACCTCAGCTAGCTCATTCCAGCAACAGCTAGAGAGGAAACATAGTGTGGAAGTTTCATCCACCAGGCCTCAAAGCAAACAAAGCTGAGATATCAAGAAAAATTTTACTGATATAAAAGCTAGAAATGATCCAGTGAGGATGCAGATTTATAATCAACTGATGAGGACAACACCTACCAATCAACAAAGGCTAATGGCTGCTTATGATATTCAGGAAAAGAAAATGATCCTCAACCATTTCAAACCCAAGACACAGCAACCCCAGTCAGTTGCTGATTATATAAGAAACAATCTGGAAGTTTTCTCTAAAGACATTCATCCAATTGACCAGATTGAGTTACATAAACAAACTGGGGAGATGGTGTATGCCACCTTGGTAGATAAGGCATTGCTTGCTCACAAACTGCAAAATTCATTGCACAATACCTCTACCCAATTAGAACTAGAGAAGACTTCCTCCTTAGCCAAGGACAACAGGAGTAAGTCCTTAGAAGAAATCATCATCGAGCTGGGGCATAATCCTAAGGATGTAAAGAGCATCAAAGCACCAATCAAGAAGAAGGAGGAGGACATTGCAACCCTCAAAACGAAATTAAAGTTGCCAATTACAATGCATCCAAAAACTATAGAAGTTGCACAGCAGAAACAGGAAGAGGACATGGTAAGTTTGTTGATGAGAATGAATGAGAGATTGGTAGAAACAGAGCAAGCATTAGAGAAGGCCATTAAAGAGAAGCAGGGAGAGTCGAACTCCCAGCCACCTGAAGCATCTCCAACAAGTGCCACTTCTCCCCCCATAGGTACAACAACAGTCCCTCCTACCATCCCAACATCAACAACAGGTAAAGCAACTATAGATGTTACAGCAGCACCAACAACAGAGCCAGAGACCAGCATGAATATGGAAGAAATGATGAAAGCAGTGAAAGAACTAGAAGCTCAAATGTCAGAGCTCAAAGAGGCAAAAGAAAAACTAGCCAAATTAGAGGTGAGCTATGACAAGTCAAAAATAACAGTGGCAGAAAAAACTAGAGAAGTAAAGGCCCTGGAGAACAAGGTGAAATCATTGGAAAAGGATCTCACCTTACGTAAACCTCTAGTAGATATTAAAATGATCTTATGGACCAAGATTGGCCAATCCATTACTGACCAATGGTACTCAATTCAAACAATCTATGAACAAATTGAATTAATAGAAAGAGCACAAGAGAAAATTCAAAGGGCCAGGGCATCATTAGGAAATATGTCTGAGCAGGCCAATAGGTGCATCCATTTTTTGAATACCAATACTAAGGAACAGTTAAGAGCTTTGGAGATCACTGACAGGACAGGCACCATTTTGACAGTAAAGAAGGTGCTAACAATGAGAAATTTTATACAGACTTTGGAAAGGAAGTGTCAAGAGATGCAGATGGACATTAATGCCTTCACAGAGAAATTCACAAACTTGCAGCAGAAGGGTTTACCCATTTTACTAACAAGAAATCAAAAACTATTATCACATCACCAGTATGCTCACAGGGTAAACATGTATGTAACAAATCAGATCACTGCATCATTCAGCAGCTCAGAAGACACATGACCTCCTTCCGGACAGAGCTTGTACGAAAAATTGGAAAATTTGTTTTTTATAGAACATGAAATAAATCATCTTTTTGAAGTCAAGCCTAACTTTTACAGCTATACTGAGGTTGATGAAATACTTGTAAAAATACAAAGGCATCAGTTTCCTACAGAACAGTGGTGGCAGAGTATGCTAGAAGTTTTTCCTAGGTAATTTAGATCTTTCTGCCTACATACACTTGGTCAAATAGCAAGACATGTGGCAGATATGAAAGAAGGAGCTCAAGAGAGGATCAGGACACATTAAGGATAAATCAAGATCAGGTGAAAAGATCAGGACAACAACGTAGGAATGCAAATTAAAGACACAACTACCAACCGAATTCCTGGGTTAAACAGTCTAAAATATCTCATCAGTTAAAGCAGCCAGCACAGCCACAATAACTCCTACCTTTATGTCTGCATTTATTTCTCTGACAGAGTAGGTAAACTAAGGTATTTCTTCATATCCTATCCACAAGATATTTTGTAAATCTCTTTGTTATAAATACCTCCCCAATGAATGTATTCGAGGTTGGTGATTCTCCCCTTGAACTGCGCTATAACTTTGATATTTCTTAATACAAAGGCTATTGAAATGCATTGCTGGTGGACCTTCTGACTGTGGATTTGATGATTTTGAGCTCTGCTATAGAATTCCTATGTCTTTCTTTGGATCAATAAGTTATTCTAAATTGTATCTTTGTGTTTTCTATGTTTTGCAAATTTCATGTATGTTTCATAATCTTAACAACAGGGAAAAAGAATAGCCCAGAACTTGTTTAAATACACTTTGTGTTCAATTCCTACTATTATTTATGTTTTCTTCAGAACTAGCATAAATAGAAATTCTTAAATGCTTCTGTTTCTACTAGTTCTTCCATTTTGAAAATTGCCAAGGAATTCTTCACTGATCCTTGAAAATATTCATGCACCTTCCCTCTGCCACCATGATAAAGGATTCTTGACTGCCCTTTACCCTCTAGCTTACACCCCATCAATCACTAGCTTTCAATATTGTTCCAGAACTGATTATCTTGCTCTGTAGTATTTCCCATCATCACAGAAACACACTCAGCAATCCATCTTCATAGACTCCATTTCCCAATGGAATAAACTCTTTCAGACTTGCATCCTACCTCTGTTTGAAATCACCATCCAAACAAATTTAAAGACGACCTCTGCACATCATAGCTAGCATAAAAACTTCAAAAACAAAGTTAAAATTATAAAGAGAGAGCCCTCTCTGGATGTAGTTTGGCTAGAAATTGCATCTAAAAGATTGGTTAGTGGTCCCCTCAGCCGTATTCCCTTTTCTCACAAGTTTTGGGGAGAAACCTGAGTGATAACATCAATGGCGACTCCACTGGGGACCTAAATGAATGTCTGTTACTACTATATAATCTCTAAAGCTACAGATGGAGCCTGAAGTTAGCCAGGCAGCCTTTGAAGCTGTCTTTGCTATGCCATCACAAGAGTAAATACAAGCTACTTCAGTCCAACTCCAGTTTAGTTTTAAATTCTAAACAACTGTCTCAAATATTTGTTTGGCCATCCTTGTTTCAAACCTCCCTGAAGGAAAGCTCCAAATCCCCCTACATTTCAGTAGCTTCCTTCAAGATATTGTCAAAACTTGTATCCTCCAAGTATTCCCAGAAAATACCAAAACATACTTAGAAGCTGGCTCCAAAGAAGAAAACTCGATACACAAGGTCAAACCCATACCCAAATCCTCCATCTATTTTTGACAATCCAAATCTGATTGCTAAGAGCCTCAGGAAACCAGAAAATCAAGAGAGTTCTACTGATTCAAATCTTGAAACACCCCATCAGAAACCCATTCAAATTAAACCTACTGCAGCAAATTCTCAAGCCCTTCTTCCTATTGTTGTAGCTTCTTTGAGTTCACCTTTATCACTCCAAAATCTCTTTTCCACCCATCCATCCAGAACACTTATCTCAACTCCTATCCATGTGCTTCCAGTTGTCCCACTTTTCCCTGCTAATATGGCAAATAGATATGCTCCCCTACAGTTTCCTACCAATCCAGGGGCTATGCCACAGGATTATCAGGGAAAAATTACCTATTTTGATGGTACTGGCACTTACACTGCTCAACAACATACCAAGAGGATGACAGACTATTTTGAAAACTATGAGATTGATGATGATGATGTCAGGATGAAAATTTTTGTCCAGAGATTAACTGGTGATGTCAGGACATGGTTTAGGTCACTCCCTGCAACTACAATAGCTAATCCAGATGCCCTATATCAGACTTTCCTAAATAGGTGGGAAAAGAAAAAATACCCTTTACACATCTTAACAGAATATGATAACTTGAAGAGAGGCCCATAGGAGAGTGTCCAAGATTATTGTGCCAGATTCAACAATACCTACCTTGCTATCCCAATAAATCTTAGACCACCACCAGACTTAGCATTAATCAAATTCCCTGATGGATTTGACTTAGATATGGCTTACCGGCTCAGGGAGAGAGCTCCTCCTAGCCTTGAAGATATGCAGAGCATAGCTGTGAGTGTTGAAGCCAATCTGATTTCTAAACGAAATCGAGCTAGGACTGAAAGAAGAACAACTTTCAAAGAGGAACCCTCTACCTTTGAACAGAAAATTGATGCAATCATTAAAGGCATGGGCAGGATGGGAGATAGAGTGGAAACTTTTGAGAGAAAATATTCATGGGAAAGCCAACCAAACAACAATGCAAGAAATCCAAACTTTAGAAAAAATCAAAACCCCAATGTAGGAAAAGTTGGTCCAAACCAAAACATAAGGCCACCCTTCCAAGAAAACTATGTAGAAGCCTCCACATCTAGTGAACCAACAGAGGACCCCCACATTAACCTAATGGGCCTCAATAGTGGCCAACCAATTTTCCTAACTCAAGAAGACCAAGAGGTTCATACTCTTAGTCAGTGTCAAATGAAATCAGGGGAATCCTTTGATTTTAAGCAAGGGTATGAAACAATTGTGTATGAAGTCCACAAGCAATACAATTTGAGAAGTAGGAGAATAGACATCCCTGATGATCCCAAGAAAAAGACAATCAAGCAACCTACCAAAACCAAACTCAAGGACTCTTATATACCAATTATCCCTAAATCAACTCCCAATCCAAGTGCTCCAACTGTTGAAGATGCTTCAGACAAAGATCAATGAAAACAACACCCTACATCTGTCTCTCCACTCAGAGAAGTTGTAGAAGAACCTTTGGAAGATGGTGAGCAAGCAACTCTAGTTCATCATAACATTCCAGTAAAAGAGGCAGTTGTTAAAAACTCAGTTGAAAGACACAACCTTGTTTCCCAAAATGTCAAAACACAAACAAAAAAACCCTTTAATATGGAAGCTGAAATAAGTAAGTTAAAAGTATCCATCCCATTATCTGAATTGGCTAGGCATGAAGTTTTTAGGGAACAAATCAGCAGATAATTACAAATGTCAGAAAACAAAGATTCAGTGAACATCCTTGATGATCAACTAGAACTTATATTTGGCCCTAAAGAAAATGGTAAAACAAGGTGCTTCACAATGCAATGTTTGATTCAGGAGCTTCACATAATCTGATGCCCAAATCTGTCATGGAAAAGTTCGACCTAGATATCACAAGGCCATACAAAGACTTGATTCCAGTCAGTTCCGATGTCTAGGCTTAATCAAGGATCTATGTGTGTCATTAGTCCAATATCTAGCCAAGACAATTCTCATGGATGTGGTGGTAGCTGATATTCCACCCAAGTATGGAATGTTGTTATCTAGATCCTGTGGTTCCAAGCTACAAGGATCTTTGCAACTAGACATGTCTTATGCCACTATCTCAGTCTTCGGCCAGCCTAAAAGGCTATACCGAGAAACTTTGATGAAGTATGTGGTAAGTAGTCAAGAAAAACCTCAAAACGTTCCCATTTTTTCTATGCATTCAGACATGGACTCTTTTATCTTATACAACACTGAGATTCAAACCTAAATTGATGTAAAAATGGTGACTTTAAGTCAGGATGAATTCCTAGACAAAGAATCCACAGTTCAGATTCAAGAAATCTTGGAAAACAATAAATTAACAGTCACACATAAAGAATCTTATGAGACTGGAAATCCAACTATCCATGCTGAGCAAATGGAAAAAGCTCCTAATATCAGTTCAAATCAAGAAAACCTATGGTATCTAGAGTTTGATGGATCTATTAATAAGCTAGGAGTAGGGGAAGGGGTTTGGATACATAATGTGAAGGATGACCACGCTGAGGGACATGCATTTAGATTAAATTTCAGTTGCACTAACAACATGGCCGAGTATGAAGCCCTCCTCTTAGGGCTCAAAGTGATAAAAAACATAGGTGCATCTCGGATATCAATTTTGGGAGACTCTAACCTCATCATTCAACAAATAAAGGGTAACTTCATTACATATGATCTTAGGCTGAGGTCATATAGAGCTACTACAATGGAAATTGTCAACACCTTTCTTGAATCCCAATTGACCAAGATCCAAAGGAGTCAAAATCTGCATGCCCATAGTCTAGAAACCTTTGCAAGCACTCGCAAATTGCCATTTAAGCCCAATCATCGATTCACTGCTGAAATAAAATATAGACTTGCTATACCAGATAATGTCAAAAACTGGTAGGTGTTTGAAAATGACACACAAATAAACAATTTCCTGACTTTGAAAGAAGAGTTCTCAAGCACAAAAATGGATACCAACACTATAGAGGAAAGAAATCAAATGGACAAAGTTGAAACACATATCTCTGCTGAAACAACAAACCAACTTCTACATCCCACCAAGTTCACTAAAACAAATTTGCATCAGCTTCATGAAAAAGAAGGTGAGGATGCAATTGCAGCGGAGTGTGAAGTCATTGAGCTGAAGGATAATTTTCTACCTACGGGCCTCACTCCTTTAGAGGACATCTTTGACTCAAATGACATCTCTAGGAAACCTAAAATGCAACCATTAAACGGAGAAATTGAGGATTGTAATCTAGGAACTGCAGAAAATCCCAAAATGATAAAATTGTCCAAAGCTCTTCCTCCTGACCAAAAACTCAAGTATATTGAACTATTCAAACAATTTCAAGATTTCTTGCATGGATTTATGAGGACCTAAAGTCTTATGATATTGCAATAATCCAACACACAATACCTCTCAAAGAAAACCAAAAACCTTTCAAATAGAAACTTAGGAGGGTCAACCCTGTGCTGCTCCCTTTGATTGAGAAAGAAGTTAAGAGAATGTA
>APFE031077437.1:0-22466 GCA_000404065.3 Pinus taeda | reverse complement strand
CTTTGATTGAGAAAGAAGTTAAGAGAATGTATGAAGCTGGAATTATAGCTCCAATTAGATTCTCAGAATGGGTTTCAAATTTAGTGCCCACTATAAAGAAGGCAGGGGAGATAAGTTATGTGTTGATTTGAGAAATTTGAACAAAGTCTCTTTAAAGGATAATTACCCTTTGCCCAAAATGGATCACATCCTGCAAAAGGGTAGTGGGTGCTTCAAGGATATCACTGTTAGATGGATTCTCAGGTTTCAATCAAATCCTAATGCACCCTGATGACCAAGATAAAACTTCTTTCACAACCCCTTGGGGAACATTCAAATATGTGAAAATGCCTTTTGGACTCAAGAACGAAGGAGAAACTTTTCAAAGAGCCATGGATATTGCTTTTGCTAAAGAGATCCATGAAAATCTAGTTATTTACCTAGATGACCTTACATCTTTCTCGAAATCAGATCAAGAACACATATATCATCTCAGGCAAGTATTCTTAATTTGCAGAAAATATGGTATATCATTAAATCCAAAGAAATCATTGTTTGGCCTAGAAGAAGGAAAATTATTGGGCCACATCATCTCTAAAGAAGGTATTAGGATTGATTCGGACATAATACAAGCCATATTACAAGTCCCTCACCCCAGAAACTTTAAAGAACTAAAAGCCTTTTTGGGAAAAATCAACTTTCTAAGAAGATTCATACCAAATCTGGTTGAGCTAATAAGATTGTTGAAAAACATGCTCACAAAATACTCCAAGGTTAAGTGGACAATGGAAACTAAGCAAGCCTTTGAAGAAATCAAAAAAGCTTTGACTCAAACACCAGTCCTCACAAGCCCCAATTTTGATAAACACTTTATCATATTCTCATTTGCATCAGAACACACAATTGCTATTGTCTTGCTCCAAAAAGATGCCCAGGGATGTGAAAAACCCATATCCTTTTTCAGCAAAGCCCTTAGAGATGCTCCACTTAAATATCAAATCATGGAGAAACAAACATATGCCCTTGTAAAGGCCATCAAGGACTTTAGAGTTTATATCTTGTACTCTCATGTGATTGCTTATGTGCCCAACACTGTTGTTAAAGACATCCTGACCCAAGAAGGCATTGAAGGAAAAAGGGGCAAATGGGTAGCTACCATACTGGAATATGACATTGAAATTAAACCAACAAAACTGATAAAAGGACAAGGACTAGCTAAAATCATGACTGAAACTAAATTTCAAGCCCTTGACATAAATCAACTAGATAATGAGCAGGAGATGGCGACTCCACAGATCAATCAAGCCTTTTTATAATCACCTTGGTATGCTGACATATCTTTTGTATATTAAACCTGCAAGCTCCTCCAGGATTGTCTAGAACTAAGAAAATATTTTTGAAAATGAAAGCTTCCAAGTTCTGCATTTTAGATCATGTTCTCTTTTGGAAAAACCATGAAGGTGTTTTATTAAATTGTCTAACCAAAGAAGAAACTGACAAAGTAATTAAATAATTTCATGCAGGGGATTGTGGTGGACATTTGTATTGGAAATCAACTGCTGATAAAATCCTAAGGGAAATATTTTATTGGCCCACCCTATTTGCTGATGTGAAAAGATATGTAACTTCTTGCCACAAATGCCAAAGTTTTGAAGGCAAGAAAAAGTTCTTGCCTCTACCCCTCAAGCCCATTTCCACTGAAAACCATTTCAACAATGGGGTTTAGAATTCATTGGGGAAATCCACCCTTCATCCTCTAGCCAGCACAAGTGGATTTTAACTGCTACATACTATTTTACCAAGTGGATAGAGGCCATCCCTTGTAGACAAGCCAATGACTCAGTGATCATGCAATTCGTTGAGATCAACATCTTGTCTAGGTTCGGTTTCCCAGAGAAAATTATTATAGACAATGTTGTTGCCTTTAAGCCTAAGAGAATTATTAATTTCTATCATAAATACCACATTAACTTGGGCCATTCCACAACCTATTACCCTCAAGGTAATGGCCTAGCTGAATCCCCCAATAAGAGCTTGATCAACATCATTAAGAAAGTCTTGGAGGAGAACAAGAAAAACTGGCATAAAAAGCTTGTGAATGCCCTATGGGCAAACAGATTGACCACCAAGAGATATATTGGGACCAGTCCCTATCAATTGGTTTATGGAATGGAGGCAGTATTCCCTTCTTCTTTGTGAATCCCAGCGATAAAGTTGCTACAAGAGATACAAGCAGAACCTAATGATATTCAGAGAAGGATCAATCAAACTATTCACTTGCAACAAACAAGAGAGGAGGTCTATCACAGAGCTCAAGTTCTACAAGAAAAGCTTAAAAAGATATTTGATAAAAGAACCAAAGCAGAGGATTTTTTCATTGGGGATAAAGTTTTAAAGTGGAATTCCAGAAGAGAAGATAGAGGAAAACATGGAAAATTTGATTTCTTATGGAGAGGACCATTTATCATTCAGACTATACAAGGAAACAACACCTACCTTTTGAAAAGTATGGATGGTACAGAGGCATATGATGGACCAGTCAATTGCAGAATGCTGAAGAATTATTTTCAGCCACTTTGTTAAAAATAGCAGCACTTCAATTTGTACATAGTAGTGTTTACTTTCTGTAGTTTATTACAGCAATAGGATAGGGAATAAGTTACAGCAAATTTTGAGGAAAATGCAAGGAATTGTGCCACCTTTGGGTATTGAATTTCTAGCCTATCAGAAGAAGCTAAAGAATCAGACTTGGGAGTTGTGAAAATGACGAGAAATAATCAAACAGAGTACCCAAAACAGAGCTGCAATTTTTGGAATGATTTAATGAGAAATATAGTCATTACAGAGGAGCCATTTTGTGAACAACAAAGGAGAAATTTCAGAATACAACAAAGAACTAAATATAAGGCCATCTGACCTGTTGTTCTTGACTTTTCACTAGGAAGAGCCATCCCCAAGTGGAGCCACTATTAGCTTCCTATACCAATAGGTTTCATTTTTCATGATTGACTGGAGAAGTGCCAAAAATGTTCATTCTTTTCATGTTGGAAAGGTTCCATATTTTGATGAATTTTCACTATGTATAGGTGGTTAACTCTTGCCACAGTTGATGATTAGCCAGACAACCTAATCCTGGCTAGATCATGTTTGAATTTACTTGTCTTAGAATAGAGAATAAAGGTCTGCACAAACAGTTTAAGCTTGGCAGACAAGTAGTTAGGCAGAGAAACAAAGGGTCTCAACAGCTTAATATGAGCCCTGGAAGAAACAAGGGTAGACTTAGATAGGAGGGCAGCTAAAAGAAAAGAGAAGAATCAGGGTTGCTAGTTCAAATGCACCCAATGAAACTGAATAAAAAAAGTTAGGTGTACTAGGCAGGGTAGGCAGGTTTGATGTGGGAGGAGCAGGTCTATGAGCAATTTTTCTCCTTTGGAATAAGTTTCATCTCATAAAAATCATAAGGTGCCATGACAAGGTGGTTATAAAACAAATGGAGCATGACTAATTTCCCTCCCCAATTCCAAGAAACACTTACTAACATTCCCCCCAATGACAATGGGATTTTCTCATTGCCTTTAGTCCACATCATTTCATAGAAAAAACTAAGTGAAACTGTGTTTTCACCTAGGAAAAACAGGGCACATTTCTTGTGTAAAAAGTCTTTCTTCCATTTTGCCAAAGTTTCATAAACTTCACCACTTGGCATCTTTTCATTCCCCCCATGCCTAAGTTTTCACTCTATAAACTTAGCCTAAACCATACAAACCCATCCCACATAGTCATATTAACCCCCTAACTCTACTATATAACTCCTATATAACGTTTTCCCTCCCCTTAGTATATAAATACATAACAAATCCCCAAAAAACAAATATCCAAACCCTTGGAAATCTAGCCATATGACAAGGATTTTCGGGAATTATAAGGTTCACCTATAACCTTATAATAACCCTTAGCGCGCGTAAAACTTTGAGTTTCATATTTACCTTTGGTTATATGAAAAACTGACTGGCCGCAGTCCAGTGCTGAATACACTACAAAACCCCGCAAAAACATTATACAAAGATAATATATCAAAGTGGGTCCCCATGCTGCACGCCTGCAACTTACCATTCACTGTCGATCGTTGGATCGGGGCTCTCAGATCCAACAATGTGGAACCGTATCACGATTCCCCCAGCGCCCGAACATTATGTTCCGGGAAAATGGCGGTTTCGTCACCGTACCAAGGACACGCGTCACTCACCCGCGTGTATCGCGACCCCCCCGCTCAATACCGCTGCCACCCCAAAAGTGGTGTGATAAAACCACTTACCGCCCTCACTCCCCACTGCTGATGTCATCCGATGATGTCACAACCATGTCAGCACCACGTCACTAGTGCCACCTCAGCGCCAAGTCATCCGCCACATCACCTTCCATACCCCACTAAATGACAAAAAATCTACGTCATGATGATGTCATCACAAAAAGCGCCAAAATGCCCAAAAAGCCGATTTTTGTTAAAAAAGTCGTAAAATTGTTTGTTTTTTACCATTCTCATTGTGTAATTTTGTTGAGCTTTTGCATGCAAACAATGACGAGTTCACCAACAAACCTTCAGTCCGCCACCTCGACCACCATAGCTCGGCGCCCCACTGTGCAAATCATCTCCAAACCAACCAGTAACTCCAGTGCACTGTGAGAAACAGGTATTTACCATCATCCTGTGAAAAACCCTCTGAATTTCGATTTTTCGCTGTGAAAATTGTCTGAGCAATCCTAGAAACTTGTCAAAAATTCACCCTACTGCCTACACATAAGCCCACCTGGACCACTCATTCATCAAAAAACCTGCACATTGCATACCTCTCTGTACAATTCGCCCAGCGAGCCGAGAAAAACAAGTATTCACCTAAGTCTTACTCCCAAGCTCCCGGATTGACTTCCCTCTACAAAATTGCCCACTAAAACTACTAGTTTGCCCACATTTTGCTATAGAAACTGCCAATTCCACCCCACTCAGTAAAATCTCTCCCATTTAGGCCGATCTCAAGGTCTGTGTGGTTAGTAATTTCTAAATGAAAGGCCTTGAAACCATTGCTACTCATCCCTTGCAAGACAAACCCTTCAAGCTTCATCCTTTTGCTTCAAATTCTGCCCACCAGAGTCAAAACAAAGCACTCCAATTTACAAATCCTCTGGAAAAAGCCCTAGGGCCTCTATTTTTCCCACTACTGCTGTAACAGTCCACATTTCAATCAAAAACACGTGAGAACTTATAAATATGGCAGCCCCTACTCCAGTAGCCCTCGATGTGGCCCCTCTCAATGCCTCACACAAAGAACTGGAGTGGTTACCCCTAGCTGACAAGGATTTCTAGATTAATAACATAATGGGTAGCAAATCTGATCTCCGGGCCTTTTGTGAGATCAGGAACAGCCATAGAAACAAAACTGACATCTTTGGGATTTGTGAGTCCAATATGCCCATGTACTACCTTCCTTGTGTAAATGTTTTCCCTGACCTCATTCACCAATGCCATGCCAATTATGAGCCCACTCAAAGGGTAGTGATGTCTCCTTCTAGGACAGTTCTATTCTATATCACCCCTGAATCAATAAATGAGATGCTGCATTTCAAACCAACTGAACCATTGACCCCTCTTTCCTTGGGATTTCTGCGTGACCAAGGTGCCAAATTGCCAAGTGCAGAGATAACCAGAATTGGCAAAACATTTATGAAACCCAATTGTCAACCACAGGAAGCTCCTCCATACCTAGACACGGGGGCTAATGAAGCAGGAAAGTTTATTATTGACTTGATAGCCTACATCCTGGGATTCAAAACTAGTGAGTATGCAAATGAAACCACATTGGTCCTATTATCCATCTTTTCTCCATGACAACCCCCTAATATCAGGTATGACTATGCCACCTACATAGCTGATAAGATCCATGAACAATTCATGAGCATGGACAGAGAAAGAGTGTTTAAATACACATCATACATATATCATTTGTTTCTCTACTATCAGCCATATAGTTTTCCAGTTCCCCCCAGAAAATTTGATGTCAAGGGAGAGCCAAGGTCTGTAATCTTCTCAACCCCAGTCTTCCACCATGTCTACTATTCTGCTTACACTTATTGTGAATTTATTGATCTATTCATATATGCAGCCACCTCTCTACTGATAAGAAGTCCACCAGACAAACTTTCTAGTGAAATGCAGAGAATTCTACAACTCTCCAAAAGCTATAGCATAGTTGACTGGTACTTTTCCCAGAATCACACTGTGATTCGGATATATGGATGTGAGCTGAGCCCCTATAAATTGCCAAAATATGTACCAATGCAGTTGTTTTCCCTGGAATACTTTATACAATTCATCCAAGCAAATGTAATCCATTTCTTTAAGGCCAAGAAATAGGCACAACTTAAAATAAGGAATCAACTGGGCCCTTTCACCTTCAATCAGAGGGAAGCCTGGCTAAAGGCTGATGAGATTTTAGGGCAAAAGACTCAGACTAAAACAGAGTTTCTATTGGGCACCATATGACCCCAATAATTTTATAAGCTATAGGAAAGTCAAAAATAAGCTGCCAGCATATGTTCACTGTCCAATCCCTGAAATCCAACAATATGCTAATCAACAAGAATGGCTAGAGGGCACATTGTTTGAAGAGATGACTGGAGAAGAGAAATTGGAAAAGGAAATGAAAGAGCTTGAAAAAACACTTTACCTGGACTCTTTTGGACAGGTACCCTTCAAGCTGCCCCAGCACATTGGAGGGGATACATCTTTTGCTAAGAGCTCGGAGCAAGTAGCACGAAAGGCCAGCTCAGCAGCAAAGGGCAGGGAAGTAATGGATACAGAACAACAGACCATGGTTGATCATCCCACCACAACAAAAGAATAGGGAGAAGGGCAAGCTCCCCTAGCTCAAACCAAGGCATTCAAAGCCCCTGTTCTACAGACTCCTCAAAATGAGGAAAAGAGCAGAAAGAGAGACAGAGAAGAGGATGCCCCCGCCAGCGGACCATCAGAACAACCAGGAGATAAGAGGCAGAGGTTGAATCCCTATTCAGAGGAGGAATTTGTGGAAGATACCACAAGCACCATGAGCGTTCAGGAAAGAACTGAGCAGCAAACATCTCCACTACCTGGCACCTTAGCTAGCTCATTCCAGCAACAGCTAGAGAGGCAACGTAGCGTGGAAGTTTCATCCACCAGGCCTCAAAGAAAACAAAGCTCAGATATCAAGAAAACGTTTACTGATATAAAAGCTAGAAATGATCCAGTGAGGATGCATCTTTATAATCAACTGATGAGGACAACACCTACCAATCAACAAAGGCTAATGGTTTCTTATGATATTCAGGAAAAGAAAATGATCCTCAACCATTTCAAACCCAAGACACAACAACCCCAGTCAGCTGCTGATTATATAAGAACCAGTCTGGAAGTTTTCTCCAAAGACATTCATCCAATTGACCAGATTGAGTTACATAAACAAACTGGGGAGATGGTGTATGCCACCTTGGAAGATAAGGCATTGCTTTCTCATAAACTGCAAAATTCATTGCACAATACCTCTGCCTAATTAGAACTGGAGAAGGCTTCCTCCTTAGCCAAGGACAATAGGATTAAGTCCTTAGAAGAAATCATCATCGAGCTGGGGCATAATCCTAAGGATGCAAAGGGCATCAAAGCACTAATCAAGAAGAAGGAGGAGGACATTGCAGCCCTCAAAAGGAAATTAAAGTTGCCAATTACAGTGCATCAACAAACTGCAGAAGTTGCACAGAAGAAAGAGGAAGAGGACATGGTAAGTCTGCTGATGAGAATGAATGAGAGATTGGCAGAAATAGAGCAAGCATTGGAGAAGGCCATTAAATAGAAGTAGGGAGAGTCGACCTCCCAGCCACCTGAAGAAACTCCAACAAGTGCCACTGCTCCCCCCACAGGTACAACCTCAATCCCTCCTACCATCCCAACATCAACAACAGGTACAACAACTATAGATGCTACAACAGCACCAACAACAGAGCCAGAGGCCAGCATGAATATGGAAGAAATGATGAAAGCAGTGAAAGAACTAGAAGCTCAAATTTCAGAGCTCAAAGAAGCAAAAGAAAAACTAGCCAAATTAGAGGTGAGCTATGACAAGTCAAAAATAATAGTGGCAGAAAAAACTAGAGAAGTAAAGGCCCTCGAGAACAAGGTGAAATCATTGGAAAAGGATATCACCTTACGTAAACATCTAGCAGATATTAAAATGATCTTCTGGACCAAGATTGGCCAGTCCATTACTGACCAATGGTACTCAATTCAAACAATCTATGAACAAATTGAATTGATAGAAGGAGCACAAGAGCAAATTCAAAGGGCTAGGGCATCATTAGGAAATATGCCTGAGCAGGCCAATAGGCTCATCCATTTTTTGAGTACCAATACTATGGAACAGTTAGCATCTTTGGAGATCACTAACAGGACAGGCACCATTTTGACAGTAAAGAAGGTGCTAACAATGAGAAATTTTATACAGACTTTGGAAAGGAAGTGTGAAGATATGCAGATGGAAATTAATGCCTTCACAAAGAAATTCACAAACTTGCAGCAGAAGGGTTTACCTAGTTTACTAACAAGCAATCAAAAACTGTTATCACATCAATAGTATGCTCACAGGGTAAACATGTATGTAACAAATCAGATCACTGCATCATCCAGCAGCTCAGAAGACACAGGACCTCCTTCCGGACAGAGCTTGTATGACAAATTGGAAAATTTGTTTTTTATAGAACATGAAATAAATCATATTTTTGAAGTCAAGCCTAACTTTTACAGGTATACTTAGGCTGATGAAATACTTGTAAAAATACAAAGACATCAGTTGCCTACAGAACATTGGTGGCAGAGTATGATGGAAGTTTTGCCTAGGTAATTTAGATCTTTCTGCCTACATGCACTTGGTCAAATAGAAAGACACGTGGCAGATATGAAAGAAGGAGCTCAAGCGAGGATTAGGACACATTAAAGATAAATCAAGAGCAGGTGAAAATATCAGGACAACAACGTAGGAATGCAAATTAAAGATAGAACTACCAGCCGAATTCTTGGGTTAAAAAGTCTAAAATATCTCATCAGTTAAAGCAGCCAGCACAGCCATAATAACTCCTACCTTTATGTCTGCATTTATTTCTCTGGCAGAGTAGGTAAACTAAGTCATTGCTTCATATATTATCCACAATATATTTTGTAAATCTCTTTGTTATAAATACCTCCCTAATGAATGTATTCGGGGTTGGTGATTCTCCCCTTGGACTGCGATGTAACTCTGATATTTCTTAATACAAAGGCTATTGAAATGCATTGCTGGTGGACCTTCTGACTGTGGATTTGATGATTCTAAGCTCTACTATAAAATTCCTGTGTCTTTCTTTGGATGAATAAGTTATTCTAAACTGTATCTTTTAGTTTTCTATGTTTTGCAACTTTCATGTATGTTTCATAATCTTAACAACAGGGAAAAAGAATAGCCCAGAACTTGTTTAAATACACTATGTGTTCAATTCCTGTTGTTATTTATGTTTTCTTCAGAACTAGCATAAACAAAAATTCTTAAATGCTTATGTTTCTACTAATTCTTCCATTTTGAAAATTGCCAAGGAATTCTTCACTTATCCTTGAAAATATTCATGCACCTTCCCTCTGCCACCACGATAAAGGATTGTTGACTGCCCTTTAACCCCTAGCTTACACCCCATCTATCACTAGCTTTTAATATTGTTCCAGAACTGATTATCTTGCTCTGTAGTATTGCCCATCATCACAGAAACACACTCAGCAGTCCATCTTCATAGACTCCATTTCCCAATGGAGTAAGCTCTTTCAGACTTGCATCCTACCTCTGTTTGAAATCACCATCCAAACAAATTTAAAACCGACCTCTGCACATCATAGCTAGCATAAAAACTGCAAAAACAAAGTTAAAATTATAAAGAGAGAGCCCTCTCTGGATGTAGTTTGGCTAGAAATTGCATCTAAAAGATTGGTTAGTGGTTACCTCGGCTGTATTCCCTTTTCTCACAAGTTTTGGGGAACAACCTGAGTGATAACACCTCGGAGTATAGAAGATTCAGTCACAGTCAGCTAGCCTACATATGGAGTTGGAGAGCCTCAAGAAGGGAAAAGAGGTCCATAGTTAGGCTTGTGCAGAAGTTTGGTGTTTAAAATGTAAAGACCATGGTCATGATAAGGATCATTCCCCAGTGTATCATAATTACCTACTTGGGAGAGGTCCTATTCCCTTGAAGCCTGAGAATATTGTTGGGACAAGTACGGTGTAGTACCGTGGTGCACTATTTCTCATATTACAGGGAAACATACAATGAATAATTGTCATTTACCACAAAATTTTGTGCATACTCCACAAACGATGTTCTGTAATATTTTTAAGTCTGTGGGTCATGACAAGCACAATTTCTGGAGCTATGAATTGATGATGGATAGAAGGCCAACATGTAGACTACATATTGAGGCTGTCCTCAGGATCAAGGTGCAACTACAGTATGCGAAAAATTTCAAGGTTGAGGAAGAGGACAATGAGGAGGAGTTGGAAGAGGTCGTGGCTAGATCATTTGTTACAATTGTGGAGAACCAGGTCACTTTATGCGAGATTGTTAGAATCCAACGCATCCCTCATGTTAATATTGTCGACAGTTTGATCATGTCATAGAAGATTGTACCGTTCTCATCGCTAAGATGTAAGAAAAGAATACTCAGACTCATCAACCTACCCAAAACATCCATATGATGAGATTAGAACCACGTGAAGAGGGTCCTAGTGTTAATATTGTCATGCGAAGTGGCATAGATATGGGGGGGATAAAGGGAAGAAATGAGAGGAAAATGTATGGGTTCGCAAGGCTACTAGCAAGGAGGTGAGATTCAATGTAATTAAAGTAAATAACATTATTATGGAAGAAAAAAGGAGCTTCGCACATGCAGGAGCTTCACAGATGTAGGACTCAAAATACGTGCATGTGGAAGCCTGAAAATATCAGTATTGTGTAGGAGGAAAACCCCTCATTATTAGCATCATTTTTACAAACCTACATGAAGCTGCTAAGGGATAAGAAGGCAGTAGAGGTACTACAAGAATTGATAGATATTTGCACTGGAAAGAATAATTCATTTCCAGAACCATACATGGTACATAAGGTGGAAAGAAGTAAGAAAAAAATTGATCACGAAATGATATTGATTGCTCAGATTGGAGAATTTGAAATGGACCAGGTAATTCTTGATTTGGGGTATGATGCAAATTTTCTTCCAAATAAAACCTGGGAAAGAATGGGAAGGCCAGTGCTACAGTGGTCCCCGATCTAGCTGAGAATGGCGAATCATCAAAATATTATTCCTATGGGTTGCCTACATGGGGTGACTATGGATATTGAAGGGGGGTGTGCCATAACCCATTTTCAAGTGATTGAAATAGTGGATGACAGTAACCCATACCCAACACTGCTTGGAATTTATTGGGCATTTGATAGGAATGCAGTCATAAACCTTAAGAAGTGCAATATGACATTTGAAAAGAAGGAGCTAAGGGTTATTGTTCCATTGGATCCAGCCGAGGGTTCGCACTATACTGAACTCGTTTGTGATTATTATGAGGAGGGAAATATTGAGAAGATCTATAAGCCGACTGCATGAGATGAATATTGGATCAACCCTACGATGGATGGGAAAATTACATTGGATAATGATAGCTCCTGCAATTTATATTCAGATGAGGAATTGGAGCACTGGAAAAAAAGGTTACATGAGGTGTCATCACTGTGATGCAATAAGCTTACAAAGTCACTCTGATGTATATCCACTATGGTACACAACTCTCTGTACTACGACAGTTTAGAAGATGTCAATTTATTTCTGGATAATTTTGAAAGAGATGTACTAGAGGAACATCGGTTCTAGTCATTACACATCACGTTGAGAGTTACACCTACCAAATGGTGGGGTACACATAAGAACAACTTTGCGGATTGGAAGGAATATCGGTGGATGATGAAGTTGTGGTTTGGGTAAGACAATACCCACATTACAGAGAAATATACAAGGAAGGATGCTCCATGTGAGCATCTAGCTTGATGGATGAAAGCATGGGGAGAAGAACCACAACAAGAATGGATTCATATATTCTGCCACACTTTGGATATGATTTCGATGAACTGGTATGTAGAAACAAAGCTACGACATGGAACCACAAAATGGGATGTCTTGAAGGAATTTTTTCTGCTCACTTTTAGCTTTGAAGATGGGTTTGAGTGTATTGATGAGGTGTTGTAGGAGATCAAAGCTAAAATATTCAAAATTCCTGAAGAACCTATTAGATGGGTAAAACCAGACTAGAGTACACAATTGTGCCATGTGCTCGAATGCTACAATGTGACCACTAAGGAAGGCAAAGAAGATCCTAGGAACATCAACATTCCTGGGTCAAAAGGACAATGTGAAATCATAGGGCCTAAGGTAGAAGTCCCTAATATCTCAAAGCCCTTAAAGACCAAGCAGGTGAATTTTGGACTAGAAGCCAACTGAAGTTCACAAACATAGGCAACTATTGGAATGTAGACATAGTTGACAAAGTCATGGAGTTACTACGAGAGTATCAAGACTTATTTCCCACCAAGTTCTCTGATATGAAAGGGATAATAGGGGATCTGGGCATTATGAAGATCATTCTAAGGTTGGATGTGAAGCTAGTCAAGTAGCGCCCTTATCTATTGAATCCTATGTACAAGGAAAATGTGAATGAAGAATTGGAT
This sequence comes from Pinus taeda, assembly GCA_000404065.3. NCBI lineage: Eukaryota > Viridiplantae > Streptophyta > Pinopsida > Pinales > Pinaceae > Pinus > Pinus taeda. Next base: position 9,674 of record APFE031077437.1, on the reverse strand, counting down.
AAGATACTTGCATCTAGGATTATTGAGCCTATTGAAGAATTAGACTGGGTTAGTCTTATGGTGGTTCAGAAAAAGAAGACGAAAGGTGAGACTCATATATGCGTAGACTTAAGGAAGTTGAATGATGCTTGTGTCCATGATCCATTTCCTATGCCATTCATAGACAAAGTACTAGAAAATGTTAGAGGTCAGGAAGCCAATTCAATTACTAATGGGTTCTCGGGGTACCATCAGATCAAGATAACACCAAAGGATAGGAGTAAGACTACCTTCTCTACTAAATGGGGTTGTTTTCAGTATATAGTTATGCCTTTCAGACTTAAGAACGCCCCTGCAATCTTCTCTAGGGTGGTAGTCGCATAATACAAGGAGTTTATTCACAAGTTTTTGGAGGTTTACTTTGCTGATTGAACATTGTTTAGGTTAGTAAAAAGACATGTTGCCAATCTTCACCTCATGTTTGATACTTATCAAAAGTATCAGATATCCCTTAATCTGATGAAATGCATATTTTGCATACTGTATGAGATATTGTTGGGACATGTAGTCTGTAAGCAAGGGTTGATGGTAGAGCCTACTAAAATTGAAATGATTATTAATTTGGAGAGATTTTCAAACAACTATGTGCGACGTTGGGCCACACAGGGTATTATAGAAAGTTCATCAAAGTGTACATGCAGATCACTACAACCATGGAAAAATTGCTGAAAAAGGATGCAACGTTTTGTTAGGATGATGATTTCCAAAATAGTTTGGATGTTTTGAAGGAAAAGATGGTCATTGCGCCCTTTTTAGTGTTCCCTGACTAGAAGAAGGAGTTCCATGTCCATGTATATGCATCTTACATAGCACTAGGGGTTGTGCTAACCCAACTAGGTGAAGGTGAAATTTACCATCTGATAGCATTTGCGAGTAGAAACGTATCGAAGGAAGAAATAAATTATTCCACCAGAGAGCACTAAGGATTAGCAATGGTGTATGCGCTCTTGAAATTCAGGCACTAGTTTTTGGGTGCACACTTCAATATATACACAAACCATTCTGCTTTGAGGTACCTGGTCAATAAGTGTGTTGGGGGGTAAAATCTGTAGATGGTTGTTGCTCTTTAAAGAATATGAATTTGAAGCAATTGTGAAGTCAGGGTGACTGAATGTTGGACCAGATCACCTCTTGCGGATTCACAATGGGGATGAACCTACAAATATGGAGGAAGGATTGGTTGATGTGAAATATTTGTTATCCCATCGCAGATGACCATTTCACATAAATAATCCAATTCTTGTCTACAGGTACAACACCTGAAGGGTATTAAACACAACAAAAGAAGGAATTGGTGGTTTGGGTTGCAAACCTTGATGCGAAATATTTGTTGTCGCATCGCAGAGGACCATTTCACATACATAATCTAATTCTTGTCTACAGGTACAACACCTGAAGGGTATTAAACACAACAAAAGAAGGAATTGGTGGTTCGGGCTGCAAATTTGTCCGTAATCACCAGAAACTTATATAAAATGGGACTCGATGAAATATTGCATAGGTATGTCCTAGAGTATGAATGACAAAGTATCCTCACTGGATCGCATGGAGGGGTTGTGGGCAGACATTATGCCAAAAGAGAAACTGCACAGAAGATTCCATAAGTAGGACTCTGGTGGCCAACTATGCAGAAGGATTCCAAGGCTTATTGCAGGGAATGTGATGTCTACCAAAGAATGGGGAGACCATTGTGAAGGGATGAATTTCACCTGAACCCACAGGTGTCATTACAATCATTTGAAAAGTGGGCGATAGACTTTGTAGGGCCAATTCAGCCACCAGAAAAAATCAAGGAGCCAAATACATCATTACAACGACCAAATATTTGACCAAGTGGCCTGAGGCACAACCTGTAAATGATTGTAGTGTAGAAATAACTAAGAAGTTCATTTTTGAATATATCCTATCTTGGTTTGGCTTCCCTAAGATCCTGATGTGTGATAGGGGTTCACACTTCTTGAATGAAACAATTGTTGCATTGCTTGAATAATTCCATATGTATCACTAGAAGAGTACACCATATCATTCTCAAGCGAATGGCACACAGGAAGCCTTTAAAAAAATACTAGAGAATGCCTTAACAAATATTTGCAATGCGAAGCAAAATGATTGGGATGTGCACATTCTAGCTATTCTATTGGAATATAGAACTATATACAAGATGTTGGCTAGACAAACACCATTCAGACTAGTTTATGGATAGGAAGTTGTAATTTCAATGGAGTACATCATGCCAAATTTGTAGATTTCTACAGCTATAGACATGGTTGATTGAGATACCATGGAAGAATGCCTCACACAACTCGTTGAGTTGGAGGAAGACTGTTTCTTGGGAGGTTTTCGTCAGTAAGTGTAGAAGGATTGTGAAATGGCATGGCATGATCGCCATATCAAATAGAACACCTTTAAGAATAAATATTTGGAATTACTAGATGACACTAAGTTCAAAAAATTTCTGAGGAAGTTCCAAATGCATTGGCTAGGGCCATATATTATTAAGGAGATTATGAATGGAGGCGCAGTTCAGCATGCAAAGCTGAATGGGAAGCTATTTTTGGGAAAGTTCAATGGGAGTTGGTTAAAGTTTTACAAGGGTGATCTTGTCTTTGTGCAATGACTATATGGATGTGGGATACTCTCAGTACTTCGAGCAATTGCAGGGGAGTGTGGGACTATAAACTACACTTCCAAGAGGATGGTAAGGCAAAGCGAAGTGGCTGTGCGACGAATGAAGGGAAGGTGCAAAAGTGAGCTACAGTGAAGGAGATGTGCTAGGATAGTGGGTCCCATGTAGCCTGGCCAAAAAGTGACCATTCAAAGCACTCTAGATGATTGGATGTTAATTTTTCAATTAAAAGGAATGGGGGATGAGTATTTATGGAGCATATGTTTGGAAGTCTACCACCAAAGATGCATTAATGATAGGGATTTGGTGTGAATGGATGGATTTGAATTCAAACTGAGCTATATATATGGCATGTCACTCCATATTCAAACACTTTTCTTCCTGAGAATTTTCCTTAAGATGTTGTGCTTGAGTTTGTGCCAAGAGAAGTGTTGTATATATGACAGGGATTGGGAAAGGATTAAGGGGTAGATTTTCGAAGTAGGATTTGCAAATTTAACTGACTGGAAGCGAGAGATATTCATTGGGAAGATGACTACAACTCAACTTGAGATAGAGCTGACCCAACCTCTACCTACAGGGTTTCCTACTATAGTGCCTAGGTCACCAAGGCGTAAGCCATTTTCTTCCATGGTGGGAGATAAGAAGCAGAAGAAGCCTCAACAAGCATCGATATGGCAATTGCTGTGGAAAAATATGAAATAAGTCCAGAAGAATGGAAAGATGGATAGGTCCAAATAGCCGATAGAGCCCCTAGACCTGGATGAGGAAGAACTTCATAGAGGAATGGAGGAGCTTGATGTAGAGGAGGCTAAGGCAATAACTTGCCTACCACCGTATATACCACCAAGAAAATTCATGACTAAAGTGCCCAAAAATCTGGACGCAATGAAGTTCATGGTCTCTACACCTTTACTGCTAGAGAATGTGTTGTTTGAGGGAAAATTTCTATCCCAGATACCATATCTAAAAATGGAGGATTGGGATTTGGGGGACCATGCAAAGTTCCCGTAGCTTGCACCAATAAAATACCTAAATAAGGTATATTGTGAAGAATCGAAGGTCATTTTCTTAGAGGCGATGAAATGGGTGGCTAGAGTTAGGTGTGCAGGGTTACTGACTATGTTGTGGGTGACACATTTTAGCCATAGTGCTATCAACAAAGTCTAAGTGCATCAAATTTTGATTCTAGTGCATGATGTGTGCCTCTGGTTGGGAGGGACCATCCTGATCACTAGTATGCTAATCCATAGAATAACTTTGTTGCCATACCAAGGAGTAGACCCTGCAGAGGAATTTGTGGGAAAATCGCAGGAGAAAAAGTTGGCGGAACAAATGAAAAGTGATTTTGGTTTGTTAAAGAACTCCCGCAGATATTCCATTCATTCAATCTCATATGGCACGATGCATTTTGCTGCACAAATTTTGGCCGTCAAAATCATGCAGAAATGTCGCATGGATGAAGTATTAAAACCAATAGTATCTTTGGCTTCGCAGTGCACCAAAGGAGTCCAATACAAGTGGGCCCAATACTTATGCCATGAATTTTCAAAAGACTGCAGAGAGGCCTAGGATGAGGGCAAGGTGTTCCACTATGTGTTGTTATTGGTGTTGATCGCATTGGTGGCATGGAGGACCCTAGAAGAAAGTCATTTCCCTTAGCATGATTCAGATCTACTTGAGGCCATGAATTTTGCTTCATTGTGGGCGACTAAAGACCCTGAGCGCATCATGGAGTCGAAGATCTATTGGGTGTTATTTGAGTCAAAACTAAGAATGGTGATTAACCAATGACCAAGGTTATCATCAATTTTACACGTGCAATACCTCAATGTCACATATTTCAAGGCAAATTTCCATAATTTTCACATCTGCGAAAAGAAATATGCCAAGGGAACATGGTAGAAGTTTCCATACTTCGTCACCAAGCATGATATTTTAGGTAATTTCAGTAAGTGGCCAAGTGACTGGTTCACCCCTTTTGATGTCGGTCCAGGTACCAATAAGACTGTTGAAGGTGCAACAGTGTAGACTACAACAATGACCGCAACAGCAAAGGAAAATAAGAAGGAAGCACAGAAGGCCTTCACTAAAGAGAAGGCTATGGAAAGAGAAAAGGTTGTGCAACAGAAAGAAGCTCTACAAAGGAGAAAGAGGCAACAAAAGAAAGGGTATTTTCCAAAGAGACCGATGTGCCAAAGGAGAAGACTGCCACTACCTTGTAGGCCACCATTGACCTGGGCGAGTCATAAACAAAGAGCACTAATGTCAAAGGGGAAATAGAGAGTGAATAAGAAGGGGGCGCAGGCTTGGATTCCCACTTCATTGTCAAAAAGAGGAAGAAGAGGAGCTCTACAGGGCCATGCAAGAAGCAGAAGTCAAACAAATTGGTGAGTGTGATGCCTTTGGTCCTCACGGAGGGGGACCTAGATGAGATTGGGGATGTGGTCCATGATGTAATGATGGATCTTTGGGTACACATCAAATAATAATACCACCAAACGTTGGATCAAGTGCAGTAGGGCCTTCGAGAATTGTAGGTCCAAACAGGTATTATTCAAACGAGTGTGGGATAGGCGAGCCTGAAGCAAGTGAGCTTGCAACAAATGAGCGGGTCGACCATATCAGTAGAAATCACCATAGATCTTTGCACAATTCAATTACTAGAAGGATCTGTGCATGTCAACGCAGTAGAAGGGAGGGCGCACCTGGTACACATGAAGGATTTGAGTTTGGATATGGCAGTGTTTCCTATTGAGACAGTTCATGAGCTACATCAAAGGGTGTCAGATGAGCTCAGAATTTAGGAACAATGTGCATTTTTGATCATCAGGGAAGTCAAAACCAGTAATCAATAGATGTTCAAGGAAAAGGCACAGGCCCTCAAGGAAAGGGAGGAAGTGATGATGCGCAGTCAGCAGTTAGGAGTGACAATAGCACACACCTGTAGCGAGCTTCCCGAGCTTTAGATCCTAGCAGAAGCGACCTCTATAGAAAAGATTCAAAATGTTAGCTGTTGCAGTCAAGGAGTCAAAAATAGAAATTCGAAAAGTCAAATTTGAGCTATAGCTATAGACCTCTGAGCTACGACTTAAGTTGCAACTAATCACACCTCCAGAAGACATAGAGTAGTGCGAGGATGCTATTAAGGAAGAAATGTATACCTTAGAAGCTGCAGCGAAGGGCTGTACTTAGTTGTTCAAACAGGCCATGGAACTGTGGACCTCGCTAAAGGAGGATCCAACTCAACATAAGATTCAGGCTGATAACAGAGAAAAGCAAAGGCAGTTCGAGTACAAAGACAGTTGAAGGCAATGCAATAGAGGCAACAGACCATGGGCCTTATAGTCGAAGGCCCAACCACAGACAAATTGGTTGAAGAAGTCTATTAAGTGCTACGCTAGGGACATCATACCTACAAGTATTGAAGATAGAGTTTAGTTAGTTGCAGGTGAAGATCAAGGTGCCACTCGCAAAGTGACTTGAGGATGATTCACGACTATGTTGGGAGCTTGTTGGGACAGGGTCTCCTGGGGTCAATTTCATAATAGTTTTTGTTATTTTTATAAAATTTCTGCATTTTGAGAAGCGGACCATGAAGGTCGATAGAAGTCAAAGGGGATTTAGGAAGGTCAAATCCCCTTAGTGCATTAGAAGTTAAGTTGTTTGTGACCTGACCATGGTTCGAGGACCATGGTATTGTAAAAGAAGATGCCATAAAAGGGAGTCATCGAGAATCATAGGAGATATATATCCATTGAATATCTATGTATGGGCAAGTGATCTAAGTTAGAAGAGTCTATTGTATGTACTTAGGTGAAGGGGAAGGCTTTTGCAGCTATGTCCGTGTAGGCCTTGGTAAGTCTATAGTTGAGTGCAGAGGTCCTTGCAGCTATGTGTGCAGGGAACAAAGATTCTGTAACAAAAGGATTGAACATAATAAAGGCTATTTTGGAGCAATATCTATGTGTCTGTGTGTTTATGTTTACATTTTAATTTATTGTGAATTCACTTTGTTTATTTCAATTATCATAAGAAACACTTAATAGATGCATTAAAGTAGAGGACCTATTAGATTACTTGATGCTATAAATGTTTAAAGTAGTTGGTGCAAAGTTAGAATTTGTTATCTATGAGTTATCATAATTTCCACATTTCAAGGGTTAGGGTTTGTGAAGGTCGGGATAAAGCCCTAGGAGGAACAGAAACCCATCACACACATCTCTAATGCATAAATCTAGTTCTGTAATCCCTATGTACTACGTCGGGTGAGATTGCAACCTGTATATGCAAGTTTTTGATGAAAGGGTCGATGATGTAGGGTTTTGTTGGTTCGCATAGCTAACTTTAAACCTGGGTCAAGGCCCCCCCAAGCCAATACTATTCTTTTCAATGAATAGGAATAAGGGATCTACTCACCCTCAGTATATTATCTACCTTTTTATGCCACCTTAGGTATGCTGAGTCTAGTCAACAACATGAGGTGGTTGCAGGTGTTGATCTATTACGTTTTCCTAACTGAATGACTTTATGCTAGACCGTTGATTATTCCTCTTGTTAGCACCAATTAAATCCAATCAGTAATTTACCTCTTGATCTCCTTTCTAACTGTATTCCTTTGGAGATATATCAAGTATGATGTTTCTTCTTTTAACTGATTGGAGTCTTTTCCTATTGCAAGTTGTATAAGAGAGGTTAACTATAGGTTTTTTAGACTTTGATATGATAAATCTCTATTGATTATCTTCAAAACTAGAAATTGGTCTATGTTGCATCCATGCACCATTCGACATGATTCCCTTATGAAAACTCAAATAAATCATGCGCAGTTCTCCTTGCTAGCTCTCCTCATGATCCATACCTCTATTTGTAGTGTTCTGAAAAGAGGTTTTATTTCCAAATTTGCATGCAACTGCTTTATGCCCATACTTTTTACACATGTGGAATTCATTATTATTTTGAAAAGGGGCATAAGAGTGAATCCAATTATTCTTATTAAATATTCTGCTCATCCAACTTCTTGGACTGATACTCGCTCTCCTAGACCACTGAAAATATATCCTTTGATGGGAAGAGGCTCTTTGTGCATGTCTATTCAAGTTTCTCTTATGAGCAATTTGTGGTTGTTTCTAAAATGAAGCATTCCACCTTTTTTGTTGCACCTTTTTTTTTCCTCTCTAGACACTTAGAGGTAAATTTCCCTGTCATACTATAATAAAAATATATGAGGGGTTACATACCATTATATTGATTCCTGGAATTCCTTTTATCTTCTTTATGCTGCATTCATTTCTCTTCCACTTCAGTGTTGTTTGATATTTCTTTGACAAAGCTGGTGGGTCCCTTGAATGGTGTTTTCTAGTCACTATCATCACCCAACATTGTCTCAGCTTGAGAGGAATAGTAGTTGGTTTGAATGTATTCAAACACTTCAAAATTATTTTCATGCATCTAAAGATTCATCAACTACTCTTTAATGTTCTATTCTCTTCTTATAGCTCCATGTTGATGGATTTGAATTTCTTGATCTCCTCGCAAGATGATATCAGCTACCTCTTCAAATAGATATTTTCTTCAAGATATTCCAAGTCAACATCGGAGGCACTAGATTCACAACAAGTGTCGATTTCACTCACATCTTGTTGAGATTTTGTTCCCTTGATTACTTAAGGGATTCTTCTTCTTCACCAGAGGTGGACCCATTGTCTTCTTGACTAATGTCAAAATTTTTTATTGATATTAAATTAGCTCCTTCTTCACTACAACTAGATGAGTAACTCTCACTTTCATTAAGTATTTGCAATTGAGAAATTTGAAGACAAATGGCATATTGTTCTACAATAACAACAAAATAACAACTTACTTGTAGATTGCATTTCTTCTGACTGTTGATCAACAACTTAGCCTCTTGGTATAGGAGAATCATCCTCTGATTCATGATCTTCAATGCTCTTTGAATCTTTTACTTCTCCATCCTCTAGGGAAAGCCTCTTGACATCACATGTGTTATCGAGAAATCTATTGTCCATTCAGAGCTGCTAGTCCCACTAAGACGATTAGCTATCTTAGAAACAAACAAACTAAAGCTACTTGTGTTTTCTTTTATGAGAAGTAGATGAGAGAGAAGCAGAGAGTACTAACCTCAGTCTTTCGCTTAGCTCCTTGCTTGTTTCCTCTCCCCTCTGAAAGATCTTTTCCACTCCTCCCTTGCGTGCCCTACTTCAAAGAGCACCTGTAAAGTCAAAGCAGCATAATACCATCAAAGCACAGAGATCTACAATCATAGACAATATAGGACCAGATATATATTGACCACACAAATGCATATATCAACTCAAACATAGAAGAATGTGGAGGAAAACTAAAATAGCTTTAGTGATAGAAAGAATAGAAGAGAGGATTACAACCCATTGATCTGACCCAACGTCATCCTCCCAGCATGAAACCCCTTCTTCACCTCATGAAAATCTTAGATCACCCAACACTATGATGTTCCACAAAGAAACCAATAGCACTTCTTTACAAAATACAAGATTCTAGCCCCTGGATCTCTGAGATGAGGGATCCATATATAGATATTTGTAGGTGGGTGAGTCAGCTTCTGGGATTTTGATTAGTGTAATTTCTCTGATAGTTCTCAATTCCACTTGGAGATTTCATGATCTCTTACTCATCGCTGGGAAAATTCAGAGAGGCAAGTGTCACAAGAGAAGTTTCTGGAATATTCCATGATCATCCACCTTGCAAACTATATCTGCCATTTGTCTACTCTCACCCATCGTACCCTACAGAAGGGATTTTTAGTATGGATCACACTTTTTGCATGTGGCAGGTGAAATGCATCACACCCTTAGCACTAAGCAGGCTGTATGGTCTAGTTTTGACCAGTTTTGTGCAGTTTTTCATGGAGAAATTCTGGGAGATTATGTAATCAGCTGACCTTGTTCCTTTAGGGTGTGAAACAACACTTTTAGGGACTCAGAAGCCCTTGGTTTATGGACATATGTGA
>APFE031077426.1:0-10957 GCA_000404065.3 Pinus taeda | reverse complement strand
CACACACACACACATATATATAATCATTTTGTTATATATTATTAAACTATATAGATGTAATAAATATAATTTATATTTTACTATAGTATTAATTCATTCATATATGTTATTACTTATTTGGCATATTTTATTAATTTTGTTTATTCAAAAAATAAATTATTCATTTAATTTACTTTGATAATTTATTTAGGAGTTGTCTTTAGTGCTACTTTTTGGAATTAGGGGAAATTTGAGGTGAAATATTGATTTGTGTTATTTAACATATTTGGATTCAGGGCCCTCAGAAACCCTTATGACACTTTGATTGTTAAGGGATTACTCATCAAACTTGTGATTTCAATAAATTATTGCCAGATTTAAAAAAAAAATGACAAAAAAACCACTAAAAAAATTCAAAAAAAAAAAAAAAAAAAACAACTTATTTTATTTATTCATATGCTTTTCATTTTTCTCGTGTTTTCAAAATGGAACTTCTTTATAGTTCTGAAACGTCTACATAAATCCGTAAATCTCTATATATTTATCTAGTGACAAAAAATTCCCAAGTATAAAAACCTAAAAACTATAAATATTGGCATGCTTTGTATAAAAATATTTATCTAAATAGATTAAACAGTTATTAAAAGAGAGTAAAAATCTATTCGCATTAAATTCAATATCACTACACATTAAACTAAATTTCAGAGATGAGCATTCATTGAATTCTTCTAAGAGTGACATGTTTTACCCCTTTCTTTTTATTTAAAGTGTTTATTTAGAAGAAATGCATGTTTAACCCTAATGAATTTATTTAAAGTATTTATTTAGAAGAAAAGGTATTATTAAAGACTCTTAAATTGTTATAGATTTGAAGTAATATACTAATGTGTCACCTTTGAATATATATATAATTGCGTTTATATATTTTAGTTTATTGAATATATTATGTTATTCCTTCCTATAATCATAATTTCATTATTATACTATATATATATATATATAATATAACTATTAGTCTTAATCTAATATGTTTTTAGGAAATATACTTTGAATATAATATAATTATTAATAAAAACTTATGTTAATATTTAAGTATTATTTTTCTTAAATAAAAATTAAAAGAAATAATTGATAATATTAATCATTTAATAATTTAATCTTCTTAAAATATTATAGAAAAAGATTTGTATATATCATGTTTATTTATTTAAAAATTTCTAACAATTATTATATATATATATTTTATTTTGTTAATTTTCTCATCAAATAATAGCGATCTTTAAAACAACTATTTTATAAATATTAAAATCTAATTTTTTAGAAATCTACAAAATGCTGTGTGGCTATGGGTTCTCCCTTTTCCCTAGTTGTGGCCAATCTCTTCATGGAGGATTTTGAATCCAAAGCCTTAGCTTCTCCTCTTTACCAACCCAAACTTTGGAAAAAGTTTCTGGATGATACTTATGTCATGTCTTCTCACTGTAAATATGAATCAGATTTTTATCCATCATCTTAATAATCAATCAAGTTTCATAAAGTTCATTATGGAAATTGAAGTTGATGGCATCCTTCCCTTTCTTGACGTCCTTATCTTGAAGAAGGACGAAGGTTCCTTTTCTTATCAAGTTTTTCATAAGAAAACTCACACAGAGCAATACCTAGATGCTAATTCCCATTTTTTTCCTTCTCAAAAACTAGACGTTCTCAATACCTTAACCCCTCCGGCGTTGCAGGTTTTTGACAAAAATCACCTTGAAGATGAGATGAACCACCTCCTCAAAGTCTTTAATAAAAATGGTTATAGCAGGTATCAAAGTATTAGGTCTTTTCAAAATGTTGGAGAAGGACCTAGGAATAAGATTGACACCAAGGTTTAGTCTTCTCGGGTTCATATTCCTTTTATTCAAGGCACCACAAATAAAATCACTAGGGTCTTGAAAAAACATAAGATTCATTCCTCCTTTAGACTCGTTAACACTATTCGAAGTTCTCTTAGTTATTTTAAAGATCTGGTTAACCGTAAGGATGGGAAAGGCATTTACATCATTCCCTGCTCGTGTGGAACTCCTTATATTGGGGAGATAGGTCGTTCTATTAAACAAAGGATTTGTGAATATGCTACAGACATCAAGCATGGCACGTCGCACTCCTCTCACTCGGCGGAACATGTAGTAAAAAACCAATCATCACATCTACATCAAAGAGTCTAGGGTCATTGTGAGGATTGACCATTTTCATCATCGTAAATTTAGTGAGGCCCTTGAAATTGAAAAGCATCCTATTAATCTAAATAGAGATAATGGCTAGAACATCAGCACATGCCGCATTCATGCACTTTCTTCCTAAATTAATTTTTTATTTATTTTCAATTTTTTTCATTATTTCATTATTATATATATATATATATTTGTTATTATTATAATTTCTTTTTTTAATCTAGATGTCACCCCTTAGACTTACTAATATTTCTTTTTAATCTTATTTATTTTGACCTTATTATTAAACCCCTTTTTTTACTAGTAGCCTCTTACCTTTAATTAATATTTGGAAATTGAAATAGGATATTAATACTATAATATATTAGGATTAAATATAATAATTAATTATTTTAATTTAACTTCTTATAATATTTCTCTTTAAACTTATTTATATAGTTTTACCTTATTACTAAACTTTTATTATTATTATTTTTCGGTAGGTAAGCACCCCTGGGGGATTTCAAGGAGTGACCTATCACAAGGAGTGCATTAATAGTTCACCCATTCACCATCAATCCAAAAGAGAATGGGCTATTATTAGTACCCTCTTATTTTTTTTTAAATTTCATTAATTTATATTTGAAAATTGAAATAGGATATTAATATTATAATACTCATTAAGGTTATGAATGATTAAACATAATAGTTAATTATTTTATTACAAGCTCTTAAATTATTTTTTTTATCTTTTCTATCATTTTAATGACCCTTTTAATTTAATTTTAATTCGAAATAGATTTTTAGGGTTTATAAAGGGCTACTTATTTTTATTATTTTATTTAACCTGTTTAATTTTTTTAACAATAATTGAAAAAAATAAAAAAATAAAGTTATTTAATTGATTTAATTTAAACTTTTTTAATTCAAATCTTTTCTCTGCACTAGGTCAAACTAGTCATTACTCACTAATGGCTAGTTAGCAACACTCTACATCAATTTATTTCATTGCTCGGATCCGGTACCTCATCTTATCGTAAAAATGAACCACACTCGATGGTTCGAAACACATCAAAAAGTATATTTTTAAGTGATTTTCTTGAAAAAATGTTTAATAATATTATCGATCATAAAGCTCAAAAATAATGTTTTAATAAATCATCAAGCTTGACCAAAGGGTTTTATTTCATCACTCGAATTTAGAGCTATATGGTTTTAGTGGGTTCTATGTTTAGATAAATGCAAATATAAAAAATTAGTGTTGAAGTTTATGTTTAGATGGGTAGATGCATAGTATTGTGTTTTTTTTCTAAAACGAAATTTATTTAAATAATTTTTAATCTTACAAAGTGAAACATAGTCTTATAAATATAGAGATAAATTAGGAAGTTTAGCTTACATTGTAATATTAGAGAGAATTTAAAATACGTTTTATTATTGGAATGCAACGTTTCATTTAGAGATTGGATTTTCTTAAGAACCACACGTAAGATTTAAGGATATAATGACACAATATTTATTGATTCTTTTTTAAATTTAAGGTTTTACGTAGAGATTGGATATTCTTAAGAACCATAGGTAAGAACCATAGGTATGATTTAAGGATATAATTTTTATTGATTCTTATTGCATCGATAAGAGCATTCCTAACTTAGTGCGATATATAGAGATATATCATCTATAGTAGAAAATAAAAAATAATATGTATTTTTAGTTAATTTTAATTAAAATAATTATAAAAAATCTCATTATGGTTAATGGATGTGTTGTTAATATGATAATATAGTAAAAAACTTCACTTTAATGTTCACATGATGTAATATAATTTCATATTAAATTTAAAAAGATATAAATAATTAGAAGTAAAACAAAGTGTGAGTGAGATGTTTAAATAAACTATTTGAAGATATATATTAACAAATTTATGTCAACACCAACTTCACTTATATCTCTATATAGAAAGGAAATGTTAAAAGTAAATATTTTAATGTTGTAGGTAATAACTCCTCATATGTCATTAAATATTATTGGTACCGAGTGGATGCTTCCCATGAAAATATATGTTTTGCAGGGGTCCTTTGGTATGATATGAAAGTTTGGCAAGCTTGTCCACAAGGAGAAAGTAAGTGCCAAGGGAGAGACCTAAACCTCCTAGAGTTTCCTATTTGAGAGGGCGATGCACATAGCAACCTTGTTCTGGAAAGGTTTAGCATTTTGCACAAGCTACGAAAAAATTGTTAATATTTATTGATCTCTGTTGTGTGGAGGGAGTTTTGGCCTTCACAGTTGGGTCACATTGGGAAGTAGAGCTTGAATAATCTTAATTAGGGGTGGAGTGCTCAACCTTCGAGTTAATTTAATTTATTCTAGACCGATGTATGGTCTTTGTGGATGTCTTGCACTTGTTTTCTGGTAAATTGGGTGTTCAAGGGAATGTGTCTCAGTCACGACACGTTAATTTCCTTTTAAACTCTCCTACTTTCTGTGACTATTCTAGGGTTATTTGGAGTCTAGATACATGTCAATTTTACATCGTTGGTGGTGGTTTTAGGTAGTTTATGTGGTAAGGATTGGCTTTGGTAGGTTCCTTTTTGTATCAATTATAGTGCTATGGGTGGGGTTTGAAGTTGAGTCTATGTTCATGAGGTCATTGTTGTTCTATAGTGTTAGGTTAGTGTTTGTGATTTACAATTTAGGGAGATAAGGTTGTGGATTAAGTTGCATTTCCTTCTTCCTTATCTAGTGGATTGTTGTGAAATATTCACTCCCATGTTTTGTGTTATTATGATGAGATTATGCATTGGTACCCATGATTTGTTGAGGGGGGTTTGCGTTAGTCTGTGTGTTCCTTTCCAGGTAGAAGAAATTCCCATGGGGAATAAAATTTGTCTCTTTTCAACTTGGATATGTCGCCAAGATAGAGACAAAAGAGTAAAAGGAGTGGTGGAGGGAGAACCTTGGCTGGACAAAGAGGGGCAAGGATATTTTCCCATGCCTCTATGGTCACATACTTCAACATAATTCCATTAGAAACACAGCATGAGATAAGGGATATGAAAAGTAAGGCTATGGAAGAGATGTAGTCTATGTTTGACTCTGAATTGCATGACGATTTTTTACGGTGAGTTCCGGACCCCCAGAACAATAGGTGTAGAAAGAAGTAGCACTTGAAATTAGTTGCACTTCATTGGAAACTGAAGATATTACTGGGTTCAATTTTGAGGGAGAAGCAAGTAGAGAAGTACAACATCTTCACCTCATATGTTTTTAGAAGAATGTTGAGAAATCGCAGGTTTTGTATGGATAAAATTGATGCCTACTTCATGCATGTGGAGCGCCATGTTCCTTGTGAGTCTGATGGCACAGATGCTAGGGATGCTCCTAGCTCAAGTGATTGAGTTCCAACAACTATGTCATTTCCAAGAATGAACAATGATCTACAGGGGTGAGTGATAGTACATGGTCCTCTCCTGAAGCTCTTTCTTTTGTTCTAGTAGGCCATCATATTACCTTTCGATCCTTGGATTATGACAACATATCAAATTTGAATCCATGTGTTTTTGGGTTGGGTGTATGATTTTATATACTCTAATGTATACCAATTTTTTTGGCTCTCATAATGTGAGTGTTCACTTGGAAAAGTTGTTTTGTGATGGTGGTTTTCCGATTCATGGGTTGACAGTGGTTTCTCATTTTTAACAGGACGGTGGATTCAACGGCGCCCTTAGTGGAATTTTCCTACAGTGTTTCAATTGGCTCTTGTGGATGGAAAAGGTGTTTCTGTGGTGTGGTCCGCCTTAGATTCTTAGATGAGGCTTATGTTCTAGGTTTTAATGCTTTCATGTATGGAGTGGTTCGAGACGTTAAAAGGCCAATATGTAAGGCTCTTTGTATACAAGTAATCAGTAGTAGATCATATATGTGAAAAAGGTTGAGAACCGAGTTCTCATACTCCCTCTATATGCATATGATTATCTGTGTAATCTAGTTCTCTTGATTAACACAAAGATTTTGATTCACAAAAACAAATTGTTGTATATAATAAAATATTCATTGTCCAAAAAAGAAAAGTAAGTGAAAATTAAAAATTAAAATAAAAAGCATCAATTACTCCTTAATAAGACTAATAAGAGGGAGATTTGTAATTCAATCAATTATTAATGTAAAAGTAATTTGTCACATTTAAAAATATTCATAATAACTTATTCATAATATTAACTTATGAATAAGATGCAAACCTCTTTTCTAGTGTAAAACTTGAGGATAGGTCCACACCTCGATAGATTTGATCCCTATTGACACTTCATAGATATGGGGTTAAGAAGGTTCTATGATGGTTTCAATCATGTGTGGCTATGGAAAATATTTTGAACATCAAATTATTTTGATCATTTTAAATATGTTAAATATGTCTAAAGTTAATCTAGTCATTTTAATTTTAAATTTCTAACTTACATGACATGGTAGATATTTCTAATAACATTAATGACAAAAAATAATGAAATAGAAAATGTCAATGAAAATTCACAATGTAACAATGTTGAATGATAGAAAATGTGAATAATAAGAATGTACGCAATTACAAATAGACTTTATTTTGATCAATATAAAACTGTTTTATTTTATTGTTCTTATTGTCACACTTGTTAGTTTTTCCATATTTTTCATATTGATCATATGAAAATGGTGGTTGAAATAGTAGACTATTCAAATATTTAACTCGATCTATCGCAGTAAATGTTAGACATTGTATTTATTGCTCTCCAATAGTAATAGTAGTTTTTTCCAAGGTGATACAACATGACTTATGGAGTGATAAATTATAAGTGTCAATGGTAGTTGTCTTTTATTACCTCTTTTGAATGCAAAGTGGGTAACAATGTTGAAGGATGGAAAATGAGAAAAATAAGAACGTAGTAAATTATAAATAGTTTATATTTTGAAGAAGTAAACATTTCACGTAAGTGAACATTTTATTTAAGATAAACATTCAAGTATTTTATGTATGGTTGAATTATTCTAACACATAAATCAATGCACATATTTAATAATTTTTTTGTGCATAAAATGAAATCAATATACACTATAATATAATTAATTTGAAATTAATGTATATCATATATCTAGTTAAATTAAATCATAAATCAACAACTACACTCAATTCAATGCATCTAGTACAAGAAATAAAATAATATTAAAAATCAACATCTATTTTAAAATAAATGCACCTAGTGCCAACAATAAAATAGGACTAGAAATCAACAATTGCAGTCAAATAAATGTGTCTAGTACAATCAATGAAATAGGATTAGATATCAACATCTACACAATCAATTCATCTCTTTTAATGAAAATCCAAAATATTCCTTGCTTCCTAAATCCAACTTCTTTTAACTTTTGTAAAAGAAATAAAATAATATTACAAATCAACATCTCTGTTAAAATAAATGCACCTAGTGCCAACAATAAAATAGGACTAGAAATCAAAAATTGCAGTCAAATAAATGCATCTAATACAATCAATGAAATAGGATTAGATATCAATGAAAATCCAAAATATTCCTTGCTTCCTAAATCCAACTTCTTTTAAATTTTGTAAAAGACTTAGATATTAATGAAAATCTGAAATACTCCTTTCTTCCTAAATCCAACTTCTTTTAATTGTAAAAGACTTACCTCTCTCTCTCTCTCTCTCTCTCTCTCTCTCTCTCTCTCTCTCTCTTAGATAAATAGACATCTTACATTTTACATTATATTTTACATTATATTTTTCTTATTGTGAAATGAGTTATGGTTTTTTGATTTATGGTATACCCATGGAAGTGTATCATAAACTAATAATACTGATGGTAATGTAGGGGTGAAAATACATGGTTAAGAATAATTTATATTGTAAGTGTATTGTAAATATTAAGTTCCTATATGGTTATTAAGTCATTATTAGTCCCCCTCAAAGACTCTAGTAATTGACATTTTCATAGTAGAATGTCATGAGAATAACTCACTAACATATTTTATGCCATAATTTATGGATATGGTTGCAATATTCATGCATGTTTTTAAGATATTTCTTTAATGATAAAGAGGAAACCCATCGAAAAATAAAATCCTTCAAAGTAGTTTGCAGTGGGGCAAATAACATATATACCACCAATTACTTCCCGCCATACTTTGAGAATGTATTTGCATAAAAAAGGATATGAATAATATATAAATAAATATACTCACGAGGAGTTACTTATCACCATTATTTATGCTTTGTTTATCATTTATATAGGAGTAAAATCATAAATGTGTAGACTTACTAGTGCCTAGTATCCACCAAAATTATTGCAACTTCTTTTGACTTAGCAAGCAATTTACTTATCCACTTCACATCTCAATTTATTAGTTCTTTTCCAAGGAAGACTAGGATTGCCTATCGACCACTATTAATTTAGAATTGACCAATGAAAGTTATCTTTATTTATGCATTTGTTCCATTGGTTATATTGCATAAATTAATTTTGTTATATTATAAAGATAACTTACATTGGTCAATGCTAAATTAATATTTATGCAAAACAAAATTATAATATAAAAATTTAATTTTATAATTTTTATTACTTTTAAATTTTTTATTATTAATTAAAATAACAATTAAAATTGTATACTCATCTCTATATTTCTTTTAACATATTCTTATGTTTTAATTAAGCTATCACATGTTCATAAATATTTATGCCTACTCATTCCCATACTACTTTGTTGTTGTTATTGTTGTTGTTGTTTAAATATATATAATTGAAAAAACATGGAAAAAAATTCTTTTCAATCTAGATTTATCTCACTTTCTTACCAAGATTCTTAATTTGTAAATAAAATTTGTTGCAATACCATGAACTAATACAATTTCACTTTATGCTTTATACTTGAGTACTTCCATTGTAAATATCTAGATTATAATTTTTAAAAGTTGTTTTTTAAACAATAAATAATAGTTCAATAATTTAGTGGTTCTAGTGTAGTGTAATATATGCAATTATATGTTGAAATTATCATACATGTGTTGTCCTTGATGGTAACTCTTTTAGATGATAGTTCACGGTGCAACATGATCACACTAAAACGAATGAAGAAAGAGAGGTATACACAAGTTCACCTTGACAAAAGAGCGTATACACATGGTTAATAGACAAAAATGATCGTATAACGTACACACGCACTTTCACATAGTGAAAAGCACGTATGTCTTGGAAAACTAAGTTTTGGTCCAAGGTATTTGGTCCATAGTATTTTGATCCATGGTATTTTTATCCATGGTATTGTTCCATGGTATCTGATCCGAGGTATTGACCCTTGGTATTTGGTCCAAGGTATTGGTCCTAAGTGGTTTTGGTCCATGGTATTGAGAAAGGACTAAAGCTATATAAGGAGGAGAATATTAAGGTGTTCAAGGTGTGCAAGGATTGAATATCTGATGAAGCGTGAGATCCAATATGCAGGTTATGGGTTTGTGATGCTTTGCATGATCTAAACTAAGGATGCACCTATATGGATGATGATGGATGATGGATTAGTATCTTAAGGCTTGGAATGTATTATAATTATGTGCTTTGTTCATGGATTGACTAGATCTAAATACCGACGCATGTTTTATTCTGCAAATGTTATGATCTAGGTATGACCGAATTCTGAAATAGCTGTGAAGTTTTTTAAGTTAGTATTTGTAGATCTTTACATAGGTCCACTTTGGTAAAAGTGCATATACATGCTCGTTCAACTCATCAGAGTAGCGTATACATTATGAAATATGATATCTGAATTTGCAAATGCTCCTAGAGGTTGTTACAGAGTTCTAGGTTCTGCTCTGTGTTCTGGTGACAACACTTCAGTGATTGAGTAGTGGGCGATTCAGAATTTAATGATTGGTTAATTCAATAGTTGTATTGTAGTGGTGATTGGTTTTAAGCTTCAATGTTGTTGATGGTTCCAATATAAAAATTGGATGAAACGTGGCCTTCAGATATATAGTGTTGTGTTCTAAGAGAATCTAATCCGAAAATTTATGAAACGTGGTCCCTGGAGGAAGAGAGAAGGTCGTAGCCTTCTGTAGGCTTGTGCCTATGTACTGGTAAACATATCGGCTAGTACAAGAGCCAGGGGGTTGGAGCTCCCTTCTAGTAGCAGCTGGAAAATGAGTGAAGGTTGGAGCCTTTAGTAGGCTGGCGCCTACGTGCTAGTAAACAGATTGGCTAGTACAAGAGCTAGGGGGTTGTACCTCCCTTCAATAGTAGTTGGAGAAGGAGAGAAGGTTGTATCCTTATGCAAGTGCGTGCCTGCGTGTTACACTGAAATTTGTCACCTTGACTATCTGCAGTTTATATGGCCCCATCAATAGCCATATTGTCCCCTTTGTCAAGCCCCATACCTCTGCTCTTCATGTCAAAACTTCAAAAAGAGAGAAAGTCACTTAAAAACATGTTTATCTCTGGGTACGCAGATTCTCTCTACCTTGCTTGCGTGTACGCACTCCAAATACACTGTACCTGCGTACTTGTACGCTCTGTAAGCTAAAGGTTGGGTGCGTACCTGTAAAGGTCAAAAGGCGCGAGTTTCATCTTAAAAAAGTTACTTGTGGTCATTTCTAGAGCATTCTAGAAGATTGTTTGACGTGTATTGAGCGCCTCCAGATGGTTCATGTATCCCTATGAAAGAGGAACTTATCCCATTAAGAGAGGAGCTACCCCATCCAAAAGAGGGGCTTATCCCATTGATGTTGGACCTCATTAACTTCCTCTAGA
>APFE031077419.1:58483-70716 GCA_000404065.3 Pinus taeda | reverse complement strand
ACAATAATAACCCTAAACAAAGGAAAATATTTGAGACTCGGAAAACCAAAATTTCTTATGAAAACTTCTATACCTATGGAGATACTCTAAGCTAGATGCAACATTGTGAAGCAAACCAAAGCAATTCAAAATGGTGACATATCTCTGTAACATATATTATTTCTCTAAGACCTATAACTCTGTTGAAAATATGAATTTAATGTTACCATATAAGGTTAGTACTACCATAAAAAATTTATCTCAAAATGGAAGGGATCAACGAAATGTTTTTTGTTTGGTTGTAAGAATGTTTAATAGGCCAAGCCCAAAAAGGGTCTAGACCAAGACTTAGAAAATAAAACCTCTATTAAAAAAATCCTTCTCATTGAAATAATTTCTCATTGAAGTATAATATAGAAGAAGTACATGAAAATATATAAATATCTTCAAAAGAAGAAGTTCAGTATATTTATATCTCTAATACAGTTCAAGTCAATCAATGATTCATTAATATACATCTCTGAACCATGACAAGAACAATACGAAAATTTCATAAGTTTTGAGACCATTCAAGGAGGACTATTGTGATGCAAGTCATAGAAGAGATATTATCTCTAATAATGAAAATTAACATCTATATGAAGCAACACTCTATATGATACCTAAACATCAACACTTACCATGCATGGCGTTTAAGCATACTATAGCACTATAGGTTATAACTTTAATACTTTTTTGAGGCACTGTATATGAGGACCCAAGGGATAGTAAAGTTCATCAACATGTGATACAAGCTTATGAGGTTTGATCCAAGGTCTAGATATTCAACTATGTTAAAATATTTCTTATGGATAAAACCAACTCTTCATGGAAGAACCTAAAGAATATCACTATATAATAAATGTGGAGAATAGATTTATGACCCTTTACCTTTGGATTAGAGGATCACTTTGTATATGGTGCAGTGAAAAGGAGTGAAAATATCTCAAGATATTATCAGTGTAACACCCCCCTCCCACACTTACCCAAGCTTATCATTCCACCAAGGTAAATATGTGACAAAGAGTTACTATGATATGATTCAACTCTCTAAGTGTAATTAAATAAGTGGAATCGATGAACCAATATGATTCAACTCTCTCAGTGTAATTAAATAAGTGGAATCGATGAACCAACCCTTCACAGACATCCCTTATGTGTTACAAGACCCCCAAGAACGATTCCACCACTCCAAGTGCCCAACACCTGAGTTAACCTAGACTTTCAATGAATTAAACCCTAGTCACTCCCATGACATAGGCATGCATGTGACTCAGACCCTACAATCATTGCCAAAATGCCTGTAAGGGAGATACTACACTCCTTTTCAACTAGTTCTGTGTTAGAGAATGTGTGATTTAAGCCACTTTTTTAGGGCTAGTCTCCAAATCATTAACTGGAGCTCGATAAGACTTTCCAAAACAAAAAAAAGACACAAATACAAAGCTTCTAACACAAAAATTGATCAAGGGATTGACCCAACCAAGCCCAACCAGGACAGTCATTTCATCAAACATATCACAAATATAAAATCTACAGGTTTCAACAATAGATCTAAGCATAGGGGTCTCATACTTATTTGATATTCATAACGAAGAATTGATTCCTTATAAAATTAGCTCCATTATCATCTATTACATCATATGTTCATTTTCCATTCATTTTTCAACCAAAACATGATGAGAGCCATACATTATCATTGTGATAAAACATGTTCATAACCAACATATAACGAGGAGAAATAACAAGGATATAACAACCATGACAACCACATATAAACAAGTATATTTACCCATATATATAATAGGAAATAAGCTATTATTAATATATGCAAAATGAAACTAGGTCTGGGACTTACACGTACCACCCAACCATAGATTATGTTGAACCAAATCTGTTTTTTAGCTAGTCACCACCATGTCATATTCCAAGCATTAATGTGGGATCTCCTGGAACAAATCCAAAATATCCAAAAGAGGGATTCCAGAGGCCAAACCACCTCAACCCTCAACCAATAATGCCACCTCATGGTCAAATATCACTGACGATCACCAGATTGGTCTTTACCCAAGGTGTCCAGGGCTGTAGAGCATTGTCCAATTAGGGCTTCCAGGACTAGTAACTCGACCCATAACTAGTGTTCGAATTTTAGAGTGTTTTTCAAACCAAGGTTTTCAAGACTAGTAACTCAACCCACCAAGGGATTCTAGATCATTTTACCACCGAGGCTTCCAGGACTAGTAACTCAACTGAATTTTTTACATGGATTCCCTAAGGTTTCTCCAACCAAGGCTTCCAAGAACTAGTAACTCAACCTACATCGAAAGGAACATGACAACCAACCAGCAAAAAAGAAGAAGGACACCCACAACACCATGGCTATCTAGGAATGACAAGGCTAGCTAAATCCACCATCAATCCAAGTAATCCTCCATGCCAATGACATATCATAACCAAGAAACCACATGCATGTGTCATTCAAACCAAAACTATCAAGGAAGTCATACATGAAACTCAGTACCTGCAAGGAAAATGTGTTGTAGCTATTGATCCTAATATCCTATTGCACTTTCTTACTCTTCAATTCCCTTCTTGCTACAAAACTATAAGTATGCCACACTCCTTCAAGGGTGATTGAAGAAAAATCCAAGTTTCCAAGAGTATGAGAAAAAGAGAATAGAGAGAGAGCTCCAAAATTGAACTGATGAAAGATACCATGTGATCCTCAGAAGCCTTTTTATTAATGGGTCCTTTATTTTTCTCAGTTTTCCATTATTTTTCTTCATTTTCTTCCTCACATGCAACCTTTGACCTTTGACCTTCCTTTTTCTCCCAATTTAAATTATTTTCATAAATAAATGCCAAAGTAATGACTATTTTCCTTTTCCAAAGGATTTTCCATTTCCTTTTCCAAATTCCTTAGCCATTAATAAACTAAAGTGACACTTTAGTATGAAATTTTTCCCACCATTCAGCTTGGAATATGTGTCTCATGACCTTGGTCTTATTTTTTCTTTTTTTTTACATGGTTTTTAGCCAGGCATTTTACATAACCCACCCCCTTGAGGGAACACTGTCCTCGGTGTTCAATGATACCTACAAACCAATAAACTGCTGAAAATAAAACATACTTCCTATGCAACTTTATAACATAACTTGTTGCAGTATTTACAATAACATCTTGTTGAAAACATAACAACATACCACTTAGTAAATCTTTATAACACAACTCATTACGATATTTACAATAAAAACCACATATACGCATGCACATTTTCTAACAAGTAAACATACTTTCTACAGATATTTATAAATGCAACTTGATACTGTATATATAATAATATACACTATACACATATGCACGTTTTCTGAACTAGAAAATAAAAGGATACGATGCCTCCCTTCACAACATGGGAATCCAAAGTCTCACATCTCCACCTGCAAAGTAATATCAGGATTCATCTCCTTCCCGAGAATTCCATAATCCGTTGCCAAGGTCAAACTGCATCTAATGTCTAGCGCTACAATCCTGCGCTGCTTTTCCTCTCAATGAACAATTAATGACTCATTTTTATAGGGAACACTCCCAATGTGCATATGATTCAATCTAATAATTCTAATGACCAAAAAAAATCCATCCCCTACCTTCCCTTCTCCGGTATGCAGTCCCTCAGGCAATCCGATCACTCCCTTCCCTGTAGTTACACAACTTCCAAGTTCTGCTGGCACCCCCATCGCTTGGCAAGGTTTCCTTGCATCGGATGTCCACAAACCAGGGCATATCCAATACTATAAACCATCATACCGGTCATAGAATGATAATGGAAATCAATGGATACTATTGGGTACCAGTGTCCCACAATGTCCCTACTCTTAAAGTGCTTTACCAACATACTACTTCTTGTTCCAATTCATTTTTGTTATTTTTGCTAATTCTTATAGTCGGTTTCAACCACCCAACTGGGCTTTTTCATGCTTTCGTATACCAAGAACATAGTTTTATTATTAGACTAGAAAATAATTTAAATAAATTCACACCATACCTCATCATTAGCTCATCAATAAGGTTCACTTGCAATTCTATTCACTTCCCGTCACAAAAAGTCAAACTAACTATTTGATTAAATCATCATGTATAAACATATCACATATAGTTAGTTCAAAACACAACTATCATAGATTAGAATCATGAATCGCATGAAATCATCATACACCATAATCATAAATCACATGTAACCATCATACGTCAAAATCATATATCGCATACATGGTAAAACTGAAAAAAAATATTGATACTTATCCTTTACTCGATCCTTAGATTCTATATTTATCCTCTCCATACAGACACTGGATCGGTTTCCACACTTGAAAATCACCAAACCATTTTTTATTTTCTTCAATCATGTACACATACACATAGTGTACATCACAACGCATACATCCACATATGGCATACAACACCATACAATACATACACCTATGCCTGATATACATCATGACACATACACCTACACCTAGTGTATGACACAACAAAATAAATACTTCTAAATTTGGCATACAACACAACATAATACATGTATCTTTTGAATAATTGACCGGAGAATCCACAGTTTTATCATTTTTGAACCATACATAATACATGTACTACATAGAGTAGAACACAATTAATACACATGTCACAATACCACAACTACATAATACACATACATAGTACTGCATGCCCGCAGCACAACATGTATGAAATGCACACAATACCACATATACACCAGTATCACATGTAAAACATGTACAGAATATCACCTATACACAACACCACATGTACAATGTGTGCACAACATCACATGTAAACAACACCACCTGCAAAATGTGTACAGAGTGTAACATGTGCATCGTACCACCTGTACAACATGTACACAACACCACATGTACCATCATGGACACAACACCATATGTACATAGCACCACATGTAAAACATGGACACAACAACAAATGTACATAACACTGCATATAGTACATATACATAACACCATATATATGCAACACTACATATCTAACATGCGCATAACACCATATGCACATAACACCTCATATCCATCATGTGCATAGTACAATATGTACACAACACCGCATATCCAACATGTACATATCACCATCTATACCTGACACTGCATATGCAATATATGCACAACACCATATATACAATAGGCATGTAACATCATATGTACACAATACTACATATGTTATGTTATCACCTAGATTCACCTCAGGCTGAAGGGAGGCAATGTAGGGTAACGAGAAACCAAGCTTAACCAAGTAGCTAGCCCTACTAGGCTGAGAGAGGGATCTCTCCATAAGGATCTCAGTCAAGATGACTGGATCAGGTAAAGGATTTTAGGTTAGGTATAGTAGCTCGAAACTTTTGATTGGATATTGTAGAGGTTTTGCTGGATCAGGAGGAGCTGGGCAATTTAGGTCTGGGAAATTAGGTGAGAAATGCAGGGTGTTCTATGGGGCAATGTAGGCATAGGTTTAAGCACTTTAGGGCTTGATGAGGTGAGATGTTTAATATTGGTGAGAAGCTAAGAAGGGCCTGTGACAATAATGGATCCTTCCTAGACTACAGAAAACATGAAACGGTGAATGGTTTCCCAAGGCAGAGCACTGATGCAATGAATTCTTCCTATCAAACTTGAAAACATTCAACTAGAAGAAAAGAAATGATTGATGGCATACATAAAAAATATAAGCATATAATCATAGAAGAAGAAACTGTACTAAAACTCCATACCACAGGGATCCCATAAAAATAGCCACAATTCTTATTAATCTCCTACCAAATTGCTTACAAAGGTGTGTACAATCAAGCTCTGAGCATCCACACTGAGTCCAACCTGTAAAATGACTGAGAAACTACATGATATGGGCCTCAAAACAATTAATACTAGCCTCAAGGGTCAAATCCATGAGAGGAGGAGTAGTTGCACAAAAGACTGAACTGATAGCTAAAGACTAGATTGGTCAAACTGACTCATCCCTAATATGAAGCAAACTAATTCATTACATGCCACTTAGGACATTCATTTGATGTATATACCTAGGTAATAAAAACACACTTTAATTACATCATCATTATGAATTACATCAGTGAAAAATCAAAATCCCACAGGTTAAAAGTATTTTCTGAGAGAAACACTAAAAAATTTGGCTGCTTATCAAATCCCCAGCGCCGGTGTCAAACGCGCAGCACCTGAAGGAAGTGCATAGCGCCATATTTAGGGTGAGTTTTGACTGGCTTCCTGGTGTCCAAATCTAGCTCAGGATAGCTGATTAGAAAGCTTATCCTGTCTAGTTTCCAATGATGCTCCTAGTTTCCAAATTGAGCTTGATTTACCGCTCCAAAACAACAATCTCCCAAGACTACTGAAACACACAGTGCCTGACTCAGAAAATAGGTAAAAACATGATTTTTAGGTGGTATTTTGCCTTTTCCACCTAGTAGTTTTGACTTTCAAATCTAGAAACATGGTTTTCTTGAGTGTAAATGGTATTCTGAATCCAATGGTGGTAGTTGTTCCTTCAAAAGATGACCCAAAAAGTGCACAACACCCTAGGCTACACATTTGACCAATGAACTGATACAAAAATTACTTGAAGAAAACACGAAATGCTAAAAAGAAAAAAATTGAGTTTAGGATCTTCAAAAATGGTTGACATAGCTGATGTTAAAGGTGACTAAGCATGGAGTGAAGTCTCCACCAATAGTTCAAGCTTGTCCTTCTCCTTCTGATGAGTTAAGGCCTCAATTTTTGCATGAGCCCTTTGGAGCTTGGCTCTAGCAATTTTGTTTCTCATGGCATAGTATTTGGCCATTTTTCTTTGAACCTTCGTATCTATATTAGCTTTAGCTAACAGATCCTCAATATGAGTGTTAACCCTCTCAAGCCAATACTCCCGGTTCTCATTCACCATTATTCCAAGTTGTTCATTTAAGGTGAGTTGGTTTCCAAGTTGAGCTTATTCTTCTCTTTCAAGCTCCAAAGCTCATTTTTTGCCTCTAGTCCTAGGACTCTCCTAGGCATTTTTTCCTCCATGGGCTCGCCATAGTCACCAGTGGCTTTCTCAAGTTGGATTTTAGTCTTTTCAGCTTCCCCTTTAGCTTTGATGAGCTGAACTTCCATAAGCTCATGCTTGGTCTCCATTTCTCTATTTTCCTATTCATAATAAGATATAATGTATTTTTCTCTTTTTAGTTTCAACTACAACTCACCTATTAATGCTCATTTATCTTTGAGGATCATTTTGGTGTTTTCCTTTCATATTCCTCATCTAAGTCCACTAAGTCAAAATCTTGCTCAGTTTCATGGGGGTCTTCTTCCTGTATTTGTATTTTTGTTTCAACAATTTTTTCCTTTCCTTCCTATACCTGCTTTGCTGAAAAAGAGAGCAAGGCCCCTCCCACAATCTATGGGGCAAACACTTTCCTATTTCATCTCAGATAGGTGTGCACTATAGTACCTAAATTAGTCCCTCCAAGCTTGCTACTTTGACCCTGATCACTTTGTTCTTTGTCACTGTCCTCTTTCCTGACAGATGAAAGAATAGGTCCATGGAATGGTGATAATGGGGGTGATGGTGTGACTGATTCATTAGAGGAGGATTAATAGTGCATGGGCTGAGATGGAGGAATGGAGGTTGGTGGATGAGATGGTGAGGGAATTTCTTGAACAACTTGAGTGGAAACTTGAGTGAAAATGGGGTTAGCTATAAATGTACTCCATGTAATGTTAAGCTATTTAAGGTGATAAATAACTATGATATTTATGAGGGAATGATGAAATAAGCTTTTCATTTGATCTTTTTATTCTCTTTTTTGGGCAATGTAAGCCATCTTCTCAACAATACTGAAAAGATAGTAGGCTATATTGAGAATTTTAACCCTAGTGAAATGCATAAGTAACCAGATGTAGTAAGAATAGACCCTAGAGAATCTACCCTCACATGAAAAATACTTCAATATAATCCTCATCATAGGTATATATCTGTCAAGGAGGTATGAGAAAGGGAAATAACCTTTTCTTTCACTTCTGTACCTAGGTTTGATGTATGGTTCATAAAAATGTGCTTCTATTTCACCCTACTTGAACCATTTTTCCCCAACTTCTGGAATCTCGGTGTAGCTGATATGATGGCAGCAGACAATGTGCAGGTTTTTCCTACAAGAGTGACTTGGTTATCTTTAATTTTGGTTATGAAAATCCTAGTCAACTCAGGGTGGTACTAGACTGCTTGGACCTACTCACAAAACTCAAAACACCCTAACCTTTTGAAGGATGTCACTGTCATAGGAGAAGCTAGGAGTTGTTTGAGATCTGTAGGCTCAAACCTATGTTTTTTCCCTCCTCTATGTCGCCTTCTTTTCTCTATGTTTCCCTCGCCATCTGATCCCTCTTCCTCACTGTGTGGCCTGTATCCTTCATTAGCCATGGTGTCTTTGTTATGAAACCCTAAGTAAATGGTAGGGGAATGCAAGTGTTTAGGAAGGGAAAAAAAAGGGAAAGGTAGATGGGAGTCCAATGGGTGTAGGGATAGAGGTCTCTGAAAGGGGATATAGGGTATTGATTAGGTACTTTTGGGAAATGGGAAGCTTGTTTGCAAAAATTAGGGTTTAGGAGAAAAAATAGGGTTTTTAATGTGAGAGTAACACTAATCTTGATTTCATTCTTCATACATTAACGAAATAACTTTGAGGAGAGGGAAAATGAATTTTTGAAGAGGATACTTACTTTTTTTAAGGTTGAGGAGGTATTAGGAACGCTAAAGAATGAATATGGGAAAAACTGGCCAAACGCGCAGCGCCCAAAGGAAGTGGGCAGCGCTTTTGCAGAGTGCGCATCGCCTGAAGGTAGTGCGCAACGCCTGAAGGGAGTGCACAACACCTGAAGGGAGTGCACTACACCTCCACTATTTCTACTGATTTGACCTAAAATTGTAAAAAACACTGCTCGGGTGTGCTAAATGCAGGGTAAAAGGGAAATAAGGAGGATATGAAGGCTAGAAGATATTTATGCATCCTTGATTTAGCTCCTCAAACCCCCTTTGCTAATGTTTTTTGTCACTTTCGCCTTTTCATTTAATTGCTCTTGATTTTCTGACCCTTTCCTTGTTTGACAGGTGGATGATGATTTGGTAGTTTTGAATTGTGCCCTTGGCAATGGAGTTGGCAAAACTGAAGAGTCACTTATTACATATAATGAACATAAAATGACATAAAATAAAATAAACATTTCTCTTTACAAATCATCTTCGCATGGTGAAGGGATGTTATTTGATCACCCTTTACTTGCTAGTCTTATGCAATGGAATGGAACCTTGGCAATCCTAAATACCTAATGAGACCTTGAAGGACTAAATTTCAAGATGACATAACGACCTCATGACTGATACAAATGACATGATAAAAATAACTTTATGGATCATTTACAGTGAACAAGATATGAAACTATGCCAGCAAGTAATCACAATTAGGGAAGAGTGATGTTTTTGGACTAAGACTACCATCAGCGACTAATTTTTTGTATGGCCTAGTGGAATGATAAAATATTGTTCAATCGGACCCTTAAAATGATATGAAAAGAGGATTTTTTATCACTGATGGCAGGATGCAAATACTGACACTAAAATTGTCTCCATTGGGAATGGTAGCTCCTTGGAGGTGCCAAGAACATTGTATACCAAGTAGCCTTATCCATTGGGCATGGAGTAAAAAAAACTCAATCTAAAATACATGACTAAATATTGATGACTCAAAGACGCAAACTGACTTTTACTCGACTAGAAACTGACTCGATACTAAAACACAACTGACAAATTGGAAAGATGCTAAAAATGGAGCTTATTCAATAAAACCTACTCTAAATGTTCCAACCATCACCTGATAGAGTGAAATGAAACAACCAATGCAACCAGGTAAGCATTTTGTTTTCTATTTGAATTCTTAGCAAGTGCCTGTTTATGAGCAAGAAGAGAGAACTACTGAAATGCAACTTGCATGAAAACTTGTAAATTGATCCAAATTTTCCCAGGTTAAATAATATGGATTCTCTATCTGACTCCAAAAATACTGCATGAGGATACTGAAATTCATGTGCCCTGGGACTTAGCTCATCTAATGGATTACTTTTCTTCTCCTCATACCATGAATGAAAATTTTCATCTGAGCTTTGTGACGAGACTCCTGCTGAAAATGACAAAGAAACCATCTACCAAATCAAGTTTGTATCAATACTTTTTTCAAGCTCAAAGTTAGGTAATGGAGAAGGACTTTGACTGTAGACATCATCCAACACATCAATTATTGGATCGTGAAAAACTTGAAAAGACTATTGCAACCCATTTTCTATTGGTTCCAATGAGATTGCATGATTTTCTATAGGCTTCTCATTTGAATATATACTATGCAAAATTCCCTTCAAAAACTAAAATGATTCAAAAAAAAATGGTACGGAATCATCTTGCATCATTTGATCATATGTTCCAGCTTCCAAGTCTTCATCCGCAAGCTGAAATCCAATGGAATTCGAGGGTTGCAAGTCTAGATATGAGAAGTCCTAAACAAGGATTTCATTTCCCTCTAGATGGTCTAGATCAAAACTTATCAACGGTTGATTTTTGATTGCACGAAAGTTTTCTCTGATGAACTGAAATGAAGTAAAACAAAGAGGCAAAGAACCTTCACTTACTTCAAAATTTTCTGCACTTTCCTCCTCACTTCCATAAATGATATGCATTGGCTACTCACTGTATTCAAGCTACTGAAACTAAACTTACTCCTTCCACAAACCAACTTTTGATTTGTTTGCAAGATTAACTTCTATTTGGAGGACATAATCATCATCATACTGATCAAACTTAGGGAAATCATCAATATAAAACACACCATCAAGCATACATGTTATATCAACAGATCTCTCTTTTGCAAGCTGATCTATAAAACAATCATTATCAGTTCTATGACAACTCAGATAAGAAAGGAAATGTTTTCGATCAGCCACTTGTTTTTCTTCAATCAGTGAGCCATGGTCTTGAACATCATACTCATTCCTTATGGTGATCTTTTGCATCATCTCTTCCACTGCACTTACTAAAATGTCGAGATTTACCTCTAAAGATGTCGATTCCTCTGGATCTATGTTCTTCCTGTTTTCTTCCTTCAACTTTGCCCTTCTAATCAGCAGATTAGCCTCTATATCTACTGCACTATTTTTGATCTCTTCAAGTGTTGTAAGGTTCCTTTCCCTCAACTGGAACTCCATTTCCAAATCAAAGGCATCCAGGTAGTGCAAGAGAGAAGATCCAGGAGGAGGCCTTATATTAGTAGGCATCGAAAAATAGACTTGGATAAACCTGGCAGAAAACTGTTGCACTGTCTCCCCTAGCTATCTTTTCAGCTGGTTATACCCTTCTAGAATCAAGAAACGGTTCTGTGTGACCACCCACTTGTCGAGGAAAAATTTGACGAACTGCTGGAGATCTTAGATGCTCGCATCAGGCAGGGTTTTGAACCAACTCTTGACTTTGCCTTGCGAAGAAAGAGCAAAAATCCTAATACTGGAATCCTTTTCATCAACTTCAAAAATTTCAAGAAAAGACTCAAAATTTAGTGCATGTCTCTCAGCAGTGATGTTGTCGCATTCACCATCAAATCTTGGTAGATATAGGCAATGCTTTCTAGCAAAAGCATGGCATATAGGAGGTAAAATTAGAGGCTTATATCTATCTATAACTTTACAAGGTATATGAGTATATACAAAAGCTGTAGAATCAATCTTGGTCTCTTGAGTCTCATTAGTTTGGAGACGGTCATAATAATATTAAGAAGAAGGGTCCTGATCAAGATCTAAGGCATGAGAATATTTTGTATTCACAATCTTCAAAGGGAAAGAATCAAATGCAGGTCTAGGATATTTTCTCGAATACAATATACTTTGTAAAGCCTTCTTGACATTCTCGGGAAAAGAGAAGAAATAATTTATAAAAAAGAACATAATTTCTTGGATGAAATTCCAACTTGAATACCTGATCTTTCCATATTGTCCTTTCATGTTTCTGTTGGTCAAGTTCATCCTCTAGTGGAGTCCTTAGATCTGATCTCGAAACTGATTTAGAGTTGCCAGGTGAATGATTTCAGCCTTCCAGTGTTTTATCGTTTTCCACC
>APFE031077419.1:41414-57463 GCA_000404065.3 Pinus taeda | reverse complement strand
CTGAGGAAAACACGAAATGCTAAAAAGCAAAAAACTGAGTTTAGGGTCTTCAAAAATGGTTGACATAGCTGATGTTAAAGGTGACTAAGCATGGATTGAAGCCTCCACCAATAGGTAAAGCTTTTCCTTCTCCTTTTGATGAGTTAAGGCCTCAATTTTTGCATGAGCCCTTTTCAGCTTGGCTCTAGCAATTTTGTTTCTCATGGCATAGTATTTGGCCATTATTTTTTGAACCTCTATATCTCTATTAGCTTTAACTAACAAATCCTCAAGATGGGTGTTAACCTCTCAAGCCAATACTCCCGGTTCTCATTCACCATTATGCCAAGTTGTTCATTTAAGGTGAGTTGGTTGGCAAGTTGACCTTCTTTTTCTCTTTCAAGCTCCAAAGCTCACTTTAGGCCTCTAGTCCTAGGCCTCCTCTTGGGCATTTATTCCTCTATCGACTCATCATAGTCACCATAGGCTTTCTCGAGCTAGATTTTAGTCTTTTCAGCTTCCCTTTTAACTTTTATGAGCTCAACTTCCATAAGCTCATGCTTGGTCTCCATTTGCCTATTTTCCTATTCATAATAAGATATAATGTATTTTTCTCTTTGTAGTTTCAACTACAACTCACCTATCAATGCTTCTTGATCTTTGAGTATCATTTTAGTGTTTTCCTTTTCATCTTCCTCATCTAAGTCCACTAACTCAAAATCTTGGTTAGTTTCATGGGGGTCTTCTTCCTGTTTTTGCATTTCTGTTTCAACCATTTTTTCCTTTCCTTTATGTACCTACTTTTTTTATGAAGAGAGCAAGGCCCCTCCCACAATCTATGGGGGAAAACACTTGCCTATTTCCTCTTTGATAGGTGTGCACCATAGTACTCAAATTAGTCCCTGCGGGCTTGCTACTTTGACCCTGATCACTTTGTTCTTTCTCACTATCCTCTTTCCCGTCAAATGAAAGAATAGGTCCATGGAATGGTGATAATGGGGGTGATGGTGTGACTGACTCATCAGAGTAGGATGAATAGTGCATGCGCTGATATGGAGGAATGGAGGTTGGTGGATGACATGATGATGGAATGTCTTGAACAATTTGAGTGGAAACTTGAGTGAAAATGGGGTTGGCTATAAATGTACTCCATGCAACGTTAAGTTCTTTAAGGTGATAAAGAACTATGATCTTTATAAGGGAATGGTGAAATAAGCTTTTCATTTGATCTTTGTATTCTCTTTTTTGGGCATTGTAAGCCATCTTCTCAACACTCCTGAAAAGATAGTAGGGTATATTGAGCATTTTAACCCTAGTGAAATTCGTAAGTAACTAGATGTGGTAAGAATAGACCCTAGAGAATCTACCTTCACATGAAAAATACTTCATTATAATCCTCATCATAGGTGCATATCTGTCAAGGAGGTAGGAGAAAAGGAAATAGCCTTTTCTTTCACTTATGTACCTAGGTTTGATGTATGGTTCATAAAAAATGTGCTTCTATTTCACCCCGCTTGAACCATTTTCCCCCAACTTCTGGAATCCCAGTGGCAGCTGATATGATGGCAGCAGACAATGTGAAGGTTATGCCTACAAGATTGACTTGGTTATCTTGAATTTTGGTTATGAAAATCCTAGTCAACTTAGGGTGGTACTGGACTGCTTGGACCTACTCACAAAACTCAAAACACCCTAACCTTTTGAACGATGTCATTGTCATAGGAGAAGCTAGGAGTTGTTTGAGATCTGTGGACTCAAACCTATGGATTTTCCCTCCTTTATGTGGCCTTCTCTTCTCTATGTTTACCTCTCTATCTGATCCCTCTTCTTCACTGTGTGGCCTATACCCTTCATTAGCCATGGTGTCTTTGTTATGAATCTCTAAGTAAATGGTAGGGGAATGCAAGTGTTTAAGAAGGGGAAAAAAAGGGAAAGGTAGCTGGGAGTCCGATGGGTGTAGGGATAGAGGTCTCTGAAAGGGGATATAGGGTATTGATTAGGTATTTTTGGGAAATGGGAAGTTTGTTTGCAAAAATTAGGGTTTAGGAGAAAAACTAGGGTTCTGAAGGTGAGACTAACACCAATCTTGATTTCATTCTTCAGAAATTGAGGAAATAACTTTTAAGAGAGGGAAAATGATATTTTGAAGAGGACACTTACTTGTATTGAGGCTGAGGAGGTATTAGGAATGTTGATGAATGAATATGGGCAAAACCGGTCTAACGCGCAGCGCCCAGAGGGAGTGCGCAACACTTCTACTGAGTGGAAAATGCCTTAAGGGAGTTTCCAATGCCTGAAGGGAGTGCGCATCACCTCCACCGTTTCTGTTGATTTGACCTCAAATTGTAAAAAACACTATTAGGGTTTTCTCAATGCGGGGTAAGAGGGAAATAAAGAAGATATGAAGGCAAGAAGATATTTATACACCCTTGAATTTAATATTTATCTCCTCAAACCCCCTTTGCTAATGTTTTTTGTCACTTTCACCTTTTCATTTAATTGCTCTTGATTTTCTAAACCTTTCCATTTTTGACATGTGGATGATGATCTGGCACTTTTGAATTGTGCCCTTGGAAATGGAGTTGGAAAAACTGAAGAGTCACTTACTGCATATAATGAACATAAAATTACATAAAAGAAAATACGAATTTCTCTTTACAAATCATCTTCACATGGTGAAGGGATGTTATTTCATCACCCTTTACTTGTTGGTCTTATGCAATGGTATTGAAACTTGGCAGCCCTAATGACCTAATGAGACCTTGAAGGTCTGAATTTCAAGATGACATAATGACCTCATGACTGATACAAATGACATGATAAAAATAACTTTATGGATGATGTACAGTTAACAAGATATGAAACTATGCCAACGAGTAATCACAGTTAGGGAAGAGTGATGTTTTGGACTAGGACTACCATCATTGACTAATTTTTTGCATGACCTAGTGGAATGATAAAAAATTGTTGAATTGAACCCTTAAAATGATATGAAAAGAGGATTTTTGATCACTGACAGTAGGATGAAAATACTGACGCTAACATGTTACATGGAAACAACCCTAGTACTGCACATCCTAAGACCACATCGTCTCTACCAAGTAACTTTGCTCCTAATACCTTATATGTGCTTGTCCCAGCATGTCATATATCACACTTCTTTCATTTCACTGATGTATCCCTCAACATTACCTATCATAAAATAAACATAAACATAGTATAAGAATACAATATGAAATCATATCCACATGACATTGACCTCATAGATATGCGAGGATTACTCTTCCCACTTGATTCCTCACAAACTAAGGACCTCTTCATGCCATTCACCTGGATAAGAAATTATTCCTCCACAATAATGACCCCTAACAACCTTGTCAAACAATGACACACACACACATATAAATATTAGTGTTAAATAATCATGATCCTATTAGACAACGACATACACACATACATACATACATACATACATACATACATATATACATATATAGACATCATCATAATCATAATCATAATATAATTTCTAGATTTCATAAGTTCAAGGTTAAGAGAACTTCCTTTATCTATGTAATGCATGTACAACATCGAGAATAATAGTTCCCAACATATCTAAGGCATATGATGTCTCAAGTCTATTTCCTTTAGGTTTTCTATTTCCTTTCTCATGATTGTCCCGCCATCATCCATTTACATCAATGGACCTAATCATTCCAATTAGTTTTCATAATATTGCCTTCAAATTCCCTTATACATGCACTGAGCTTCATCTAGGTCTTACATCACATGTTGGGCTTCATTTATCTCTTCCTAAAATCCATTAACTTCTCTCTTTCTTAAGAAATTCCCAAGACCCACAAAACATAAAAGGAGAGAACAAGGAAACACAAGAAAAAAACATGAAAACTAATACAATATAGCATGAGAAACAAAGTGGCATGGCCATGCACCACACAAAACTGCAAATCAAGCATAAAAAAATCACAAAATACCAAAAGCATAAGACTAGAAACAAACATCATGAATCAATCCCCATGGTTCCCAGTGCTTCCAAGGGAAAATTCAACTTGAGCCTTCTTCAAGATTTCATGGAATTCTCTTGCCATGAAATCCCTTGCATCATACTGCTCTAAACACATAATTGTCAATGCATAAATAAATAAATTATCATACTAGTTACCCTACCTTACTGTTCCAATAATGTTTCCCTAAACTTGGCACACCTATGCCATAACTAAAAGCCAATTGTTTTATCTTTCAAATACATGTTTAGGAATGTAGAACATATCCACATAATGTCAGAAAAAATCAAGGTTAAGAAGACTTCATGTATGCAAAGAATTCATTCATTTGGAATTAGGGTTTCCAAATATAGCCAAAGGAATTATTGCCCGATTTCTTTCCTTTACCCTTTTACCTTGTTGCAATCAAGTCTTACTATGTACTATCACATTACCCAACTATTAGTTATGTAAACATAACAATTGTTACCTTGTCACACTAATACCAAGCATGTTTCCTGCAACTGTTTACACATGTCAGTGACATGTTCGACAAATCAAGGAATCATGTCTATGAATTTGAAATCAACCTTTACCAATACCAATAATGATTTCATACTCAACAATCAACTCACATTCATCAGCCATAATACGTAATGCTACAACTATCACCTACTTCCACTCAAGTACATATCAGTTGTCTCAATGCATAATGCGTTAGTACAACCATCTTAAAAAAAAACCATTCATTCAAACAATCTCACAGACACCAAACACTCAAACACAAAATAAATGACATAATAAAACATTCAAATTCCAAGTAGACAACATAAGCAAACTCATACCTTGATGTATCTCAGGGGAGGCTATCTTGTCTGGACAACCAATCTAGATTAGCATGATATAACTTCACAACACATCAAATTAAACATAAATAAGGTCATGATATCCATAATAGTGACTATATAACATGTTCACATCATAAGCTCATTAACAATTGTCACTCATGCATAACAATCACATATGCATAGTCAGTCTAGATTAGTACAACACAATGTCACAAAGAATTCAACTCATAGCTGAATATCATAACCATAGCCGTCTACATAGGCCAATCCAATTTATCATGATACATATAATATAAATATCTTAATGCAATAACCCTAATCATCACATTAACTATCATATGATAATCAACAGGTTAACATATAACGTACTTATCAACAACATATAACATATTCATCAAGCTTACTATCATATAACAATAACAACAATGCATACATCCACATGTTACTATCATTCATGACTATCGAACACATGGGCATATGACTACACTAATCAACTAGCATATTCATACATGTAACCATAATAATATAATGACAATCATATAAGTAACCCTAATTCTTATAACAAGCATTAACCACATACCTGCATGCCAAATATTCAAACCTATATGATGTTCTCCTCTTACCCTAAAGTTTAGTTTTGCAACCTCACTATGATGATTTGAATATCCTTCTCTATGTCAATCAACACATTAACATCATAACATACCAATATCATCATGATGACCTAATTGCATACAATTACCTCATGATGCATGTCTAACCTACTATATAGGCATAACCATAACCATGACAATGCATGCATTAAAAAATATAGTCCTTGACATGCATAGTAAATCCATAAACAATAGACATGCATTCATGGCTAAAGCAACCTAACAACAACATCATCAACTCCTACAAAAGTTATGCAACCAACTCACCAAATAGAGGAATGAGATAGATCAACGACTTCAAAAGTAGCCTCTTCGAGGGGGAAACCTATTTTACATTACACAAATGAACAATTCTCGGATGATACAAATGACAAGAAATCCTTTCTATATACAAGATTCTAAGGGGTCATATTATAGTCAGAGCTAACATAACAATAATAATGTAAGGACACAACAACAACAATTGTGGGCTTCTATGGCACACAATAATAACAATATGGGGACAACATGGGCACAACAATAACAATAAAGGGCTACAATGACAATAATAATAATAAGGGAATACACTAGTATTATAGGGACCTAACATATACAACCTACATGCATGCATGACAAACACATTATTCCCATCTAGTCCAAGGGGTGAACCATACTCTGATACCATTCTGTAACACCATCCTCACACACTTACCGAAGCTTACCGGTCCACTGGGTAAGCTTTCAATGAAGAGTTACTATGATATCATTCAAATCCCTAAGTTCAGTTAAAGAAGTGGAACTGACGAACCAACACTTCACAGACCTTTCTTAGGTGCTACAGGACCCCTCGGAGCCAATCCATCACACTAGGTTCCCAACCGTTGAGTTAACCTAGAATTTCAATGAATTAAAGCCCCAATTTCTCCCATGACATTGGAATTCATGTGCTTGGAACCCTCCTCTCACTCCCACAATGCCTACAAGGGAGATACTGCAGTCTTTTTCATCTAATTCTATGGTAGAGACTACAATATTTAAGCCACTTTTTCAAGGCTCGTCTCCAAACCACCGTTAGGAAATTGATGAGACTTTCCAAAACAACAAATGACATGAACAAAAATATTTTAACACAAAACTTGATTAACAAATTGGCCTAACCAAGGCCAACCATGACAATCATTTGGTCAAATATATCACAAAAATGAAATCTATAGGTTTCAACAAAAGATCTGAGCATAGGGGTGTCATACTTATCGGATATTCGTAATGAAGCATTGATGCCTTATAAAATTATTTGAATTATCATATATTAGGTCATATATTCATTTATCATTCAATTATCAACAAAAACATGATGAGAGACATACATTATCATTGTCATAAAACATGATCACAACCAACATATAACGAGCATAAATCACAAAGATATAACAACCACAAAAAACAAATATAAACAGGTATAATTACCAATCAATAAAATGGGAAAGAATTTCTTATTAACATATGAAAAATGAAACTAGGTCTATAACTTCTACATACCACCCAACCATAGACTAAGATGAACCAAACCTCTCTTTTAGCCAGTCACGCCCTTGTCATATTCCAAGCATGAATGTGGGATCTCATGGAAAAAATCCGACAAAACAAAACTGGGGATTCTAGAGGCCAAAAAACTTCAACCCTCAACCAGTGATTCCACCTCATGGTAAAATATCACTAACCATCACTAGATTTGTCTCTACCGAAGTTGTTCAAGGTTCTAGAGAATTTGTTCCAACCAGGGCTTCTAGAACTAGTAACACAACCCACAGATGTTGTCAATCTTCCATATCATTTATCCAACAAGGGATTCCAACACTAGTAACTCAACCCACCAATGGATTCAAGAGTGTTTGTCGAACCAATCCTTCCAGGACTAGTAACCCAACCCAAGCTATTATAGCGCTTCTAGAGAATTTGTCCAACTAAGGCTTCAAGGAACTAGTAACTCAACTCACAACGAAAAGAACATGAGAACCAACTAGAAAATAGAAGGAAATACACCCACAAAAAAATAGGTATCTAAGAATTCCAAGCCTAGGCAATTACACCATCATTCCAAGAAATCATCGATGCCAATGACATACCATAACCAATAAACCACATGCATGCCAAAACTAGAAAGGAATTCATACATGCAATTCAATACTTATAAGAAAACCCCGTTGTAGTTGTTGATCCCGGTATCCTCTTGCGATTTCCTTCTCTTCCTTTTCCTTCTTTCTCCAAAAGTCCAAGTATTCCATGCTCCTTCAAGGATGCTCCAAGAAAAATCTAAGTGTCCAAGAGTATGAGAAAGATAACAGAGAGAGAGCTTGAAAACTGAACTAAAAAAAGACAACAATTGATCCTATGAAGTATTTTTATTAATGAAGCCTCTATTTGCTTCAATTTTCCATTATTTTCCTTCATTCTCCTCCTCACATGCAACATGAGACCTTTCACCTTCCTCTTCTCCTAATTTCCATTATTTTCATAAATAAATGTCAAATCACGCCTCTTTTCCTTTTCCAAAGACTTTTCCATTGCCTTTTCCAATTTCCTTAGCCATTAGTAAACTGAAGTAACACCCCAATAATATATTTTTCCCACCATTCAAACTGGAATATGAGTCCCATGACCTTGGGATTATTTTAATTTTTTACGTAGACTTTTAACCTGGGTTGTTACAATGAGTGACACTAGTATGATAGGTTATTATAATTATAAGAAGGATGATAAAATTGGCATGTACATGAATTTTAGAAGAAAACATGATAAATGACATTACTAGAAAACTTATCAATGTAAGAGACAATGAAGAAAGGATCGTGATATATCGTTGTTGTACAATAATATGAAGCAACCACACTACTAAAACTCACTTTCTATACATGTACGACACCATGGATCCAACCTATCCAACACTAAAATAAAGTACATAACACATCTCTCTTGAAGAATGAATTCATATCTGTATGTTAGGTTGAAGAACGAACAAGGACTGAGACAAAATATTAAACCTCTTGAAGACTATATGAAGACTTAGTTGCAGTAGTATATGGATAGATTTGAATAAGAAATTTGAATTCAATGAATGCATGTCTCTTGAAGGAAATGTGTTATCTCATTCCTAATACATAAAAGGAATTACTACATCAATGAAGTCGGTTGATTTATTCCTATGGTTCGTATAATGGTTGAAGAATTGAGGCACCTTCATTGGAATAAATTTGTTACATAAAAATTGTAAATAAGTCAAAGATCAGATCTTTACAAGAAGAAATAAGGTAATGTCAAAAGAGACATGTACAACTTTTGTGTGCATTTCATTTACTCGATCATGATGATAATCATTTGATAGATATTGAAAGGCTCTACATCAATATATATTACAGACCATGACATACAACAGATGGTTTGTTAACACATGAAGTAGTTCATTGCATATGAAATATATAATAAAAGGCGTGCCAATATTTAGTGTTTTGCAGCATGCTTGTACAATTTTGCAATTATTGATTAATAGGTCATGGTGACCATGGAGGATCTAGGGTTTGTAAACCCTAGTAACAATTTTTTATGCAAGAAGAAAAACCTAGCTCTTCCAAATGATAAGAATGACATCATGTGGATGTGAGGATAAGGCCGATGAAAAGATCTAGGATTAAGAGGGAGATGAATCTCTTTAAAAGGAAAAGTATTCTATATATACTTTCTTTATTTCTTAATATTTCTATTTTTCCCTTTTCGTTCATTCATGATCTTCTAATAAAGGTTGCAGATCAAGACATGATTTATCAAAAAATTGACTAGTGGAAGGAAGAGGTAGAAGAATGTTCCAAAGTATGAATATGAAGAAAAATGGAGGAGTTTGAACCTTTCATCAAATAATTCTATTAGATGAATAGTTTTGATATTGTTGTACAAATGATTGATTTGTTAGTTCTAGGAACACATTGATTGATGATTGAAAAGAATGAAGCAAAACTCTATTGCAATATAAATATATACCATGGAAAGGAATGTTGACCTTAGAGTGAGCAAGTAGCAAGAATTTGACACGAAGAACCCAATAAATTTATTAGAATATATTATGATTTGGCAACTCTAATAATGATAGGATATGGTTTGGCTCCCTGAAAGGACATATTGCAAAAGTATGGGAAGAGGCTGGAAAAATAACAGTTGAGATAACTTGTTTTATGATATTGTACTAGCGGTTGTTTGATTCAATTTGGGAGCACATGGATTGAGTGAAAAAAATTGATGACAACTTGGAAACGCATGAGGGAAAAATTCTATTATGTAAGGAATAGGGCTTGTGCTAGAATTTTTGAGGAATTGTGGCTCCATGAAGATGATAGATGAACCATTTGATGAAAAAGTTGGATGAATATTGTCAAGATCCTAGAAGGTCAAAATTCGATATGATGTGATGTTGTTAGGAGCCGGGAAGCCCTGTAAGCTACTACTAAGATCTCCACAGAAGAATAAGTAGTTCATGAATGGGACAAGTTGAATCTTGCGGTTATGTCTCCCTGGTTGAGAGGGAGTGATGATGAGCATTGTATTCTCTATGTGTCAAGCACTATGGCCACGACTAACATCTGTAATCCTAGTGAAGACATTTGTAGGGAGAATGGAGGATTGGATAAGCATCTAATATCGACACTCCTTGAGGATTGGTAATCCAAAAGAGGATTACTTTGAAGGGCCAACAATATTTGAGGATAGGGCATGGTATCTAGGATAAGGGTACTCATAAGGAGGACTAACATTATTTCAAGATTAGGAATATAAGATAAGAATAGTCATTTAAGGACATAATTGATGAACATTGGGATGGGGTATGTGCCTTGAGAAATGGTGGTGGTGTCAAAATGTATGCCTCCCAAGATTTTTCTCTAATCTATTGGAGAATTAGACCTTGTTAGTGAAACACTTGCTATTTTGTAATTAACAACACTAGTTATGATGATGATTCTTTATGATGCTTATCAATCCAAACTCTTTTGAGGAGAATATTTCAATTTGAGATTATACTTGTATTTCATTGTGTAAATATGAATACCTCCCTAATTAAGAGGCAATGTTGAAAATGTAACTAGGTTTGATCTTCATAATTATCTTTGTGCATGTATCAATATGTATTTTATGTAAAAGGAAAATAAGAAGAAAAATTTAACACTACTACTACTATTATTATTATTAGTCAAATCATGTTCTTCATTCCTTTAGCGTTATTTGAGTCAAAAGAAAAATTGTCATGAGCCAAGAAAATCTATATGATTCAAAATATCATTTGGACTTGTTGTATTTAAAGGAGAAATATTTATTTTTGAGTCAAAAGAGTAAAAAATTTCATCACAATACAAAGTCATCCCTCTTTGGGAAATAATTCATCCTGGGCTCCAACAACCATCTATTTGACCTCCTGGATATGTATATATAGAGGGCAACTTGAACAATTTGGGGACAATTCATTGAATCACCTATGTACATCATTGTTTGCGCCAAGAGAAGAAGGAAAACCAATGAAGTCAAAGGGTAAACAATGATGTCAAAGGAGAAAGAAGAAGAAGAAATTTTCTGCCCTAGCTCTATGAATTTTGTAGAAGTATTGCAAACCTAAAATTTTAGGAATTGAAATTTTAGGGGCCAAAAAGGCAGGAGAAAAATTTTAGGGAGTTGACCAAATTTTATATGTTTGACTAGTGTTAACTTTGTTGCATTTGACAAGATCAAAAGGACTTGGAGGAGGGTTGACTTGGTTTCTTTATGGCAGTCTTAATCTTGGTCTTAGGCATTGGATATCTGAGTTGGATCTATTTCTATAAGAAGATGATTGTTTGGCTTTTCCCCCTTTTGGGTTTTCTCCTTGG
This sequence comes from Pinus taeda, assembly GCA_000404065.3. Taxonomy (NCBI): domain Eukaryota; kingdom Viridiplantae; phylum Streptophyta; class Pinopsida; order Pinales; family Pinaceae; genus Pinus; species Pinus taeda. The sequence goes on along the minus strand of APFE031077419.1, from coordinate 46,097 downwards.
CTTGGAGCCTACATCTTTGTGTTCTCTATCTGTTGTGATATTCATGTTTTTTACTTTTGGTAATTGCTTGATGAAGAAGAAGAACTTAAAAATTCAATAAATACAACAAACATTCATAAGTAATTATCATGATACAGAAATTAAGCATAATATACGAACATCTTATTTTGTCAATAGATTGTATGTTGGAGGATATGGAATTAGGGTTATAGATAATTGGGATTCACTAGGTCATTTTCTTCATTTTTTCTCTAAATAATTAACTTACGATGCAAAGAATAATTGGTTTTGATTCCTATTTTGGTATATGTTATGAATTATGTTTCTCAAGATGTGTAGGATTTGTTGAAGTGGTAAGCTTTTATCAGTTTTAAGTTATATTTTGAAAGTTTTAATGGAGGAAAGAGGGAAGCCAATAATGGATTTCACTCTCAAGAGGAAACAAGTGTGAAGATGATCCAAAATTTGGTAAAAATAAGAAGACTAGAATTGAAATTGTTGTAAAGGAAGACCTATGGGTCAAGTAGGTATTAGACTATGTAAGCAAGACATTAATTACAAAATTTGTGAGGAAGCATATCTGGAAAGGAATCCTCAATTGATTAATGCATTGTGTGAGGCTTCTAGTAACTAGATATGGGCTTTCTTTCACATTTTGTTAAGAGGTTGGATATGGTGTTCCTTCTATTAAGGGGATACTTCATCATTCTTTGTGCGAACTAGTTTTAGGCTTTTTCATTATCGTCATTGAAGTTATGATGACCTTGTTTCAATTGAAGACTAGAAGTGGCTTCTAAAATCTCTATTTTAATCATGTTTCGAAGCCTCCCTCTAGAGATTTTGATAGAAAAGAATGAAATTTATTAGGAGAAGCAATTTTAGTTAATACTTCCTTAAAAGCTAGTGTATTATATTTTATTGAAGTTTTCACAAATATAATTTTTATAATAACTTTTAAACAATATACATTATTCTTTAGTATCTAGTAATTTTTTGCTAAGTATCTAAGCCCATACTTCTTTAGACCATATATTTCTATAATCATCTATATTAACAATAACTTAAGTGTTTTTCATGCAAATTTGATACCCACAAATTTTGTTCATTATTTTACAAGTATAGTTTTATTTTCCTAATCATAGATAATGTCAATGATATGATATTCTATTTTTCCTTAGTTAAGTGATTAGTTTCATAGAATAAAATAAAAATCATTACTGTTTTGGAGTTTTTTCAAATTTGTTGATAAAGGTTATTAATTAAGCCCATAGGCATGCTTATTTTGGACATGGTTTCTAGAATTTAATTTAATTATAAAATGTTATTAGGTGGAAGTAATATACTAAAAAGAAAGTTTGATATTTATCTCCAAAGTAGTTAAAAATTTCTCCCCTTTATATCTATATATTAATTAAATATAAATTTCATGGTTTTCTTGGCATGTGGTGTTCATAAGCCGATAAACATGCCTATTTTGGAATAGGGCTTCCAAAAATTTAATTTACTTATCAATATTTATTACATGAACCTTCCATGAATATTCTTAATAGTATACACAAATCAAAGGTTGAGATTTATTTCCAAAGTAATTATGTTTTTTAAATTTTTTAGTTATGTTACTTAGTTAAAAAATGTCATATGAACAAGTGTCAAAGGAAATGAGATATGATATTTTTGGCATGTGGTATTAATAAGTCATAATATTGGCCTATGGTACTGTAATAAAGCCCATTTACAAATTAAGAATCTTCATGATAAAATGGAGGTGAGTGTACAAAATGAAGAATATTGTTACATGCTTTTTTTAATAACTTGTATATTAATCCTTTTGATCACTACTCATAATAATTATTATTTTAAATCAAACGATTTAGTTAAATATTGTGAATTTTTAATTCTAACTGTTTGAGATGTATGATGAAGTAATTTTTTTTTTCATGTTTATTATAGATTAATTATTAACGACATTTACAATTATTTCATTTATATGGATGTACTAGTAATAATTTAAACTTAAATTGCCCGTTGTGGCTGAGTTACAAGGATGCAAGGACACAAAGTGTTAACCCTCCCACACACAATAGTTATAATGCATTTTTGTGATAGCAGGAGGGCATTGGGACAATGCCCAAGGAAGCCTCTCGATGCGATGTTAGTTATATTTGGGAGGATAGTGGGAGCAACATAAAATATTATCAGTGATGCAAGAGAATCTCCTACTTTGTATTTATTTATTTATTTATTTTGGAAAATCTTAGAAAATTCTAGATTTTATGGACACTTCTAGAAATTGGTGGAGATTTAGCTAAGATAGATTCCTAGAATTGGAAGGATTTCTCTCAACTTCCTCCAAATATCTAAGAAGGAGTTCTATCTTTGAGGAATTCTGAGAGTTTTCCTCCTTGAGAATAAATAGCCACGTAATTCATTTGTAAATCCAAGTTCTGAGATAAAATAATTTAATATATCATATGTTTATTGTTGTTAATCAATTTGTTCCTCGTGGCTCTGCATCAGTCTACCAGGAAATGAGAACATGGATTGCAAGGGTAGTTTCATTCGTAGTGGAGGGTCCCCTTGGAGCTATTGTATGCTTCTCTAATGGAGGGGAGACTCAAAAAATGAGACATCGTACACTGAGGGTTACAAAGTGCCAAGAGTCAATTACGTGCCCATTGTTTGGGACCCTGGTGCGAATTATTCTTGGAGACGTGAAGCGATGGAAGATTATTGGTATGTCATCCTCATTTAAGGGACTGAGAGGAGGTGGAAAATAGTGGTGTGGAATCCTAGTCGGGTGATGAACTTTCTTTGCTTCTATTACAGATAACCATTATTCCTGTTACGTGTTTTGGTTGGGTCATTCACGTGTAGACATATGGTAAGATACCATCTCTTGGGAGCTCGGCTAGCATCCCAAGTCTCTTGCACTATTTCTGGTGGAGAAGGGAGGTGGCATATTTGGAAATTTTCTTGAATAGAATTGTGGGTGTCAGAGGAAGGCCCGAGTTGTGTATAAGTTGTATCTGGGGCAATTTCATGTCTCTTATTTTTTCTAGACTAATCTTGGTTGGGGTGGCATTGGAGCTCAAAGTAAATATAGCCTTTCTGTCCAGCCATCTAGGGAGAGGTCAGCAGAGCGATAGTGTGCAAGGTGTGTGGAACCAATCGTGTCTTCATGGGGAGCCAAATTTTGGTTTTTCTATGACAAAAACTCAATAATACTCTATCAACATGGTTGACCTCGATGGGGGGTGGCAACCAGGGTAGAGGGGATAGATAGGTAGGAAACAAAGAGGACAAAGGAGAACTTGTGGTCCATCACAGAGATTCTTGAGGACATGTGGATTTGTTAGCCCTCTTTCACTGAATAGAAACCCAAATTCAACTCCTTCAACACTCTATGGACTAGATAGCCACAAGAAAGCAAACAGACCATGCTGACTTGGTCAAATTATTTGTAGACATTTTGCACAACGAGGGGCATATCCTTGATCGCTAAGTATCCGTCCGAATAAATCAGCTGCAACTTCAGGAGCGCATGGATGGATTCGAGGGCCGAATGGCTCACATGGAGTCCCATATTCACGATACCTTACACCATCCAGTTGATTGAGGTACTGAAGCTAATGACCATAATGTAGAACATATGCAATGTTGAAAGTAGTCTATATGTAGTTTTTTGATAAATTTTGCGCCCGATGGGCTCTGGATAGAAAGAGAATCAATTTTACGTAGTTACTTTCTATTTTATTTTGCATTTACTTAAAGGCCAACAAATGTAGCTAGAATAAAGCCACTATTACTAGGATGAAGAGACTATCACAATAAACCATTTCCTCGATTTAATAGAAAACCCTTAAAATAAAAAAGAATAAAAAATTAAATGAATGTATTAATAAAAAATTGAAATAAAATTATAATTTAATTTAATTTTGTTGAAGTCTAGATTTTATTAATATGAAAAGCCTAATAAAACAAATATTTGATAGTTATTATAAACTAATACATATAAATATTTACCAACCATTTAATTTATATAATTTACTAATTAACCATTATAGAAAATATTAAGAAAAAATTCTAAATTATTATAATAGTATCTAAAACCATAGACAACTTCTCGGCATTCCAGAATGTTGTTGTGAGGTTAGCGGTGCTCCCTGTGCCATCAAAAATGTTGTTCCACATTTTTCAATGGAATTACACAACCGCACAAGGTGGTCCACCATCACTTCTGTTGGCATCGCCTGGACATCTCGCATGACTAGGCATCAAATTTGAATGGTGGTAAGGGGTTTACATACCAATGAATTCTCTCAATTGAATTCAACTCCTATCCCTCCATGTCTCTTGGATCACCACCCCTATTATTTGCATGATTGTGATTTATAGAAGCCGTCCTTTTTACATCCACCATCCAAAAGCATGACCTGACCTCTATCTTCATTATTTCTCTTTCATGCCCTTGCCAACAAACTTATTACAATTGTGTGGATGAAGGGCCTACAAACTTGTTGCAATTGCATGGATGATCCATCCACCTTTTCAGTTAATTCGCACATGAATTTTTGATTTGACATTGATATCTTTAGTTTTTTAATTGAAAATATAATTTAATTATCCTTACTTAAAAATAATACTTTTATATTATTTATTTTCAAATTATTTAAATTTCCTTTT
>APFE031077419.1:0-29150 GCA_000404065.3 Pinus taeda | reverse complement strand
TAATAATTACTATTAAATATTTGAAAAATGTGAAAATTGAATTTAAATTATCTAATTTTAAAGGTGGATGTGTACATGGACGAATAATTTCCACAACTTGAAAATAGTGTAGCTCATTTAACCTAAGGGTAGAGCGTCACCGAATGACACTCTACATGACTCGAAGTACAGTTTCGTAAGTAGCATAATGTTGGAAGGTTCAGGTCATGGCTTGTCCTACGTTGAAAGTCAAGGGACGACAACGATTCTTGTACACAACTCCTAAGAGCATATGAGTGACCATGATGGCAACTTTAAGAAGATTGATGGCATATCATGGCAAAGGTTGGAGCAAGGATATTAAGAAAGGTAAGTAGGTCAATGCTTATGCATCTAGTTATTGCACGCTATACACTGTTTTTGTGAGAAACACTTTTCTTCTACCAATGTTTATTTACGGATATATAATTATGGAGATGATGAGTTTATAGAGCAGGAGTGCGAACGCCAATTTAGTAATGTAGCTATTGTTACATGTAGAATTGGCAATAGTCTTTAGTTGGAAATTGGATAGCTTTTGGTCATTGAAAATTTGATAAAGAAATAGCACATTAATGGTAATTCTTATTTTTATTTTGAAAAGTTCCTCAATATATTTTTCCCTTTCCTAGAACGGTAGGTTCATTATATTTTCTTTGTACTTCTATCTCTTAGGGATCTTAATTTTACAAAGTGTATTTTAATTTGTTTTATGATATTTTGAGATTGAGTGTGGAATGACTAGAAGAGTTGTTGATGCAGGAGCATCTAGCTGACAGGGCAAAGACAAAAGTGAGGATGATATGGTCTGTGAAGAGGACAGAGAAATTAATTCACTGAGTGGATAACATACTTGTTTTTTTATTTATTACTTTTATTTTATTAAGTTGCCTAAGATTAATGTAATAAATTGTAATTAGGAGCAGTAGTAATTAGTTAGAGTCATTGTTTCCAGGTAGTTAATTTACTATTGTAAATGCATGAAAAGAAAATGTATTAGACAACCATGCAAAGTTCCGTATGAGGAATAACTGATGTAACCAATTGAACAAACTAACAGCAATTAGGACAGTTTGTAAATAGTGCTATTAAAATGAGAGACAAAAACATAATACGAGGTTCGACTGAAGAAGAAATACACAGAGGAAAAAAAATATATTTTTTCTGTGCACATACATCTCTACAATGTCCTAAACAACTGTGTAATAATTTGTATTAACTTACTGTGTAAACATTGTTAATGCTTTGCTAGAGGTTTTAAATCAAAAGGACAGATAATCAAATTCGGAGGAGAAGTAATGACGCCCAACTATAGGCGACTCAAACAAAATAATCAGATATAAAACAAAGAAATAATTTATGTAATTACACTATACGAAGTCAGAAATTACAAGTCCAGTTGAGCGAACAACCACTGTAAACACCAGGTATGCGAACTTAAAAACATAACCCAATTCAATTCCAAAGTTGAGTTCATGGAAATACAAATACAATCATCAAAATCATTGTTCATTTACATTCTGTTCAAAGCAAAAGAACGAACCCAATTCACAGTCATGGGAATCATAATAATTACAAATGGAAGCCAAACCCCATAAGCCCCAACTCATTACCATAACCCAACGATGGAGCTTAACGACTAAAGAACCAAATACAGACAGCGGCTCAAGGCCAACAAAAATATCAAACCTATAATTCGTAATACTAAGGTCAACCAAACCACAAACGAACAAAACGACACTACCGAGATTTCATTCGGGATAGCTGAGTGTCCAAGCGTCGAAACCCTCGGGTGGCTCTACCGGCGAAGGGAAACAACAAGACGAAATTAGTCACTATGAAACAGAATACGGGGGAACTAGAGATTGAAGAAAGAAATAAAATACAGAGAATTATTTTACCTGACAGACAAGACGTGACCACAACCATACCTTCGAATTGTTTTCCTGCTCACGAGGAGCTGAAGACATTAGACCCAGATAGAAAAAGAGTACAAGTATCCAGCATAGAACAGGGAACTTACTAGGTAAGTTGGCAGAGGAACCGATGGAGAACACCACCATAATTTTGTAGAGTTTGTGGAGGAATCGAACCCAGCATTGGAGAACGTGACCAAGAACCATATTACCATCAACCAACTGTGATAATCGTGGAAACACAGGTAACAAATCGAGAAAAGGACACGCAGAGGCAGAGACCCATTAAAGCAGACACCAAAAACACAATAACAGTCGACATACAAGCAGAAGACCCGAAGAAAGCAAACCTTACCAGGGTTTCATCAATTTGCTAGGTGAACGAAAGACTTCCAGGTCAAGTCCCGAACCATTGAAGCCATGAAGATCGCCGAGAGCATGCAACTCGAAGAACCTAGACAAAAAAAACCACGAACAGACCAAAGGAAACCACATTGAAGCCGTGAAGGCTACCAGGAGCATGTAGCTCAGAGAACCAGGTAGACAAGCCTCAAACCAAAACAAAAACATCACGATGAAGCTGCAAGAGGTCGTCGAGAGCTGACAGAGCAAATGACTGGGAGAAACAATGAATAACCAAATGAGCGCGAAGGTGGTGAAACCCAATACCAAAGCGGGTTCTTAGAATTCTGAGGAGGGACAGATGTCCACCAAACACATAACCAACGTACAATCACTGTAACCCTTTTCAATTCAACGCAGATTGAAATCAATTGACATATATCCAAAATCTTTTGATTCATATTATTAATTGGTGGTACACCATCAAGTGGAGCGCATTGACGGCAGGACCACGTGGGTTGGCCCCATCAAGTGGTATCAGAGCAAGAAATTGAAGAAAAAAAGAGGGATATGGACGTTCAAAGAGGAGGACGTGGAAGAGGTGTGCGTAGAGTAGCAAACGAGGGCTTGATGGAAGAGTTGAGAGTCCTTACTGCACGCTTAGAAGTAGTGGAGGCAGGAAGGAGAAGAGACCCAGAACTTGGGGATGATAGTGAAGAAGAGGCAGTAACTGCTACAGATGGATCAGAGGAAGAAGCTCCGAATTTAAGAATGTTGAGATTGGCACTGTTAGCTAGCAGCAAACCCAAACCTGAGATCCCTAACTATGATGGCAGTCTATCCACAGATATTCTGTTGGATTGGGTAAGTGAGTTAGATAAGTATTATGAAAATGAAGAGATCAGTGAGGACAGAAGAGTTAGATTTGTTGCAACCAAGTTAAAAGGACACGCTGCTTTATGGTGGGATAGTGTCCAAGTGGACAGGAAGAGGATGAACAAGCTACCGATAAGGAAGTGGCCAAGGATGGTGGCAAAATTGAAGGGAATATTTTTGCCTAAAGACTATCAGGTCGAACTTTATCGACAAGTGCAGAATTTAAGGCAGAAAGGTATGACCGTAAAGGAATACACAGAGGAGTTTTATCGTGCAAACTTGCAGGCTGGTTATACTGATGATACTCCAGAAAAGATAGCGAGATACGTGAATGGCTTGAGGCTGGAAATATTAGATGAGATCAGTATTCTCTCTCCACGGAATATAGAAGAAGCCTCTCAGAGTGTTGTAAAGGCTGAAGAAAAAATTAACAAGAAACAGAATAATAGGAGAGGACGAGGACAGTCCTACGGCAGAGTGAGAACTGCCACTAACAGCGAAGAACGCAGCAACTCCAGAACTTCAGGGACAGCAGAGAAAGGAGATAGCACCAGAGGAGGTCGGCCATATCAGCGGGGAAGAGGAAATGGTCACGAAAGGGGGACTAATGTCCAGTGCTACAGGTGCCATAAGTGGGGGCATAGATCCTTCGAATGCCCGGAAGCCGAGCACACTGGCCAGAGGGGAGCATTTGCTGCACAGCCTGAGGAAGCTGAAGCACACCCCCAGGAGGTAGAAAATGTGGTAGAAACAGGAGAGGCTTTAGTTTTAAACAAAGTGTTGTTGAAGCTAGGCAAGGAGATGGCTGAATAGACCCAATGGAAGGCACTGTTCCGAACATTTTTCAAATCACATGGGAAGTGTTGTAAATTGATGATAGACAGCGGAAGTACAGATAACGTAGTTGCCACCGAGATGGTGGAAAAGCTGGGATGGAAGCGACTTAAGCATCCCACACCTTACAAGGTGTCGTGGCTACAGAAAGGCCACCAACTATTAGTTGATGAATAATGCGAGGTTGAATTTCACATTGGCAAATACTAGGACAAGGTTGTCTGCGATATTATGCCAATGGACGTGTGCCATATACTGCTAGGGAGACCGTGGCAGTATGATCGGAAGGTGACGCACAATCGGAAGAGGAATTGTTACAAATTTGTGAAAGATGGAGTCAAACATACGCTTGTACCCATCAAAGAGGAGGATGCAGCAGAATCAAGTGGAGCAAAAGCATTGTTAATAGGAGGAAAGCAGATTGAGGAAAACAAGGTGAATTATGCAATTGTAAGGAGGACAAAAACAATGTTGCTGAACACAGAAAAGTCAGAATTGCCTACAGAAATTCAGGAGCTGTTAGAATAATTTAAGGACATTGTAGTTGATGATTCACCATATAAGTTGCCTCCCAAGAGAAGCATTAGCCATCATATCGATTTCATACCTGGAGCAAACCTACCGAACAAGGCAACATATAGAATGAGCTTGAAAGATAATGAAGAGATTCGTAAACAGGTGCAAGAGTTGCTGGAGAAGGGACTGGTCAGAAAAAGTTTGAACCCTTGTGCAGTACCAACAGTACTTGCACCCAAGAAGGGTGGAGAATGGCGGATGTGTACGGATTCACGAGCTATCAATAAAATCACTATTCGGTACAGATTTCTCCTACCGAGAATGGTTGACATGATGGATTTTCTTAGCGGGGCAGCTTACTTCACAAAGAATGATCTAAAGAGTGGATATCGTCAGATCAGGATTAGAGAATGAGATGAGTGGAAGACAGCTTTCAAGACTAATGAAGGGTTGTACGAATGGCTAGTCATGCCATTTGGATTAAACAATGCTCCTTATAATTTTATGAGATTGATGAATGAGATGTTAAAAGAATTTATTGGCAAGTTTGTGATAGTTTATCTTGATGATATTTTGATTTTCAGTAGAACGAAAGGAGAACACCTTCAACATGTTCAAAGGGTGCTAGAGAAGTTATAGCAGAACAATTGCTGATAAACTTAAAGAAATGTACTTTCCTGCAGAAGGAACTGGTTTATTTGGGGTTTGTAATTGCGGAAAATGAATTGAAGATGGACCCAGAAAAGATTGCGGCAATCATAAATTGGCCGTCACCAAAGAGCTTATTTGAGGTACGTAGTTTTCACGGACTGGCAAGTTTTTATCGGAAATTTATTAGGAACTTCAGTGAAATCTGCGCGTCGATGCTAAACACCATCAAAAAGGCCAGTCAACCTTTTTGTTGGACCAGAGCAGCAGAGGACAGCTTTCAGCTTTTGAAGCGGAAGATTACAGAGAGGCCAATCTTGAGGCTACCCGACTTTAACAAACTTTTTCATGTTTGATGTGAAGCAAGCGGGATAGCTATTGGTGTTGTGCTCAGTCAGGAAGATAGACCGGTGGCATTCTTTAGTGAGAAATTAAATGAAAGCAGGCAAAAATAATCCTCGTATGACAAGGAATTTTATGTCGTGGTCCAAGATTTAAAGCATTGGAGACACTACCTGCTGGGCAACGAGTTTATATTATTTTCTGATAATTCAGCATTGCAATATGTAATGCAGCAACACAAATTAAACCATAAGCATGCCAAATGGGTAGAATACTTGCAGAGTTTCACTTCATGTTAAAACACATTAGTGGGCAAGCAAATAAAGTGGCAGATGCCTTAAGCAGAAGAGCTTTTCTCTTACAAGAAAGCAGAATAGAGGTGATGGGATTCAAACATCTAAAGGATTTGTACCAGACCGACACAGACTTCAAAGAAGCCTTTGAAGCCTGCCAAAATCCCGTGTTAGGAATACAAGTCCATGGTTGGACTACAATTTTCAGGAAGGACTATTGTTCAGAGGTGGACAGTTATGTATCCCGGACTGTTCGATGAGGGAAAATATTGTACGGGAGAAACATAGTGGTGGTCTAGCCGGTCATTTTGGCATAGACAAAACTTTGGAGCAACTCGGACACTTTTATTACTGGCCCAGAATGTGCAGCGATGTACAACGATATGTGAACAAATGTAAATTTTGCCAACTGGCGAAAGGACACACTCAGAATAATAGAGTTTACACACCACTACCTGTTCTGAGCAGGCCATGGGACTTAGTCAGCATTGACTTTGTCTTGGGACTGCCTAGAACGCAGCGGGGGTATGACTCAGTGATGGTGGTGGTAGATAGATTTTCAAAAATGGCTCATTTTAGTCCTTGTTGGAAAACTAGTGATGCCACGTACGTAGCTCACCTGTTTTTCACGGAGGTTGTTAGATTACATGGCCTACCTAGATCTATCGTTTCTGACAAGGATGTAAAATTTACAGGACACTTTTGGTGCACCCTATGGAAAAAGTTGTGCACGCAATTGAATTTCAGCTCTGCGTATCATCTGCAGACTAATGGACAAATGAAAGTGGTGAACAGGAGTTTGGGAAATTTATTACGGAGTTTGACTGGGGAAAATTCATGGTTATGGGATCGTGCTCTCGCTCAGGCAGAATTCGCTTATAACGATTTTCGCAATTGTATCACCATACATAGCCCATTCCAAATCTTGTACAGCATGCATCCTCGGGGAATACATGAACTACGAGACTTGGGAAAATTAGAGAGGAGAAGCGCAGATGGAGAAGATTTTGCCGAAGTAATGAGCGAACTACATGAACATGTAAAATTAAAATTGCAGGACAGCGTACAGAAATATAAGCAACAAGCAGATTCAAGGCGAAGAGAAGTACAATTTAATGTTGGATATGGGGTCCTCGTGCACTTGCGCAAGGAAAAATTTCCTAAGGGCGCGTATAATAAATTAAAATTTAAAAAAATTGGTCCCTACAAGATCTTTCGTAAATTTTCAGCCAACGCCTATGAAATTCAGCTACCACCTAATATAGGCATATCACCTATTTTCAATGTGGCAGATCTGTTCCCATATACTGTCCAAGCAGAGGAAGACAGTGTGGTACGGCCAGAACGAGACACCCAAGTTGGAGACAGTTCTTAGATGAGGCATATGCCTTCGGCTCAATCCCATGAGATTGAAGGGATTCTCAGTACCCAAGTAGCCAAGAAGACACGTAGGAAGGAATATCTACAATATCTCGTCAAGTGGAGAGACCGTCCAATGGAGGACAGCTCGTGGCTTGACACGGCGCAGATACGGAAGGCTGGCTATTCCATGGGGGAGCTCATGGAACGGAGCCATGATTTTCTTTTACCCTGGGAGCCTTATGCAAGAGAATCTAGCTGACAGGGCAAAGACAAAAGTGAGGGTGATATGGTTTCTGAAGAGGACAGAGAAATTAATTCACTGAGTGGATAGCATACTTGTTCTTTTATTTATTACTTTTCTTTTATTAAGTTGCCTAAGATTAATGTAATAAATTGTAATTAGGAGCAGTAGTAATTAGTTAGAGTCATTGTTTCCAGGCAGTTAATTTACTGTTGTAAAAGCATGAAAATAAAATGTACTAGACAACCATGCAAAGTTCCGTATGAGGAATAACTAATGTAACCAATTGAACAAACTAACAGCAGTTAGGACAATTTGTAAACAATGCTATTAAAAGGAGAGACAAAAGCACAATATGAGGTTCGACTGAAGAAGAAATACAGAGAGGAAAAGAAATATAATTTTTCTGTGCACATACATCTCTATAGCATCCTAAACAACTGCGTAATAATTTGTATTAAAGTAAAGATTGTTAATGCATTGCTATAGGTTCTAAATCAAAAGGAGAGATAATCAAATTCGAAGGAGAAGTAACGACACGCAACTACAGGCGACTCAAACATAATAACCAGATATAAAACAAAGAAATCATTTATGTAATTACACTATACGAAGTCAAAAATTACAAGTCCAGTTGAGCGAACAACCACTGTAAACACTAGGTATGTGAACTTACAAACATAAACCAATTCAATTTCAAAATTGAGTTCATAGAAATAAAAATACAGTCATCAAAATCATTGTTCATTTACATTCTTTTCAAAGCAAAGGAACGAACCCAGTTCACAGTCATGGGAATCATAATAATTACAAACGGAAGCCAAACACCATAAGCCCCAACTCATTACCATAACCCAACAACGGAACTTAATGACTAAAGAACCAAATACAGATAGCGGCTCAAGGCCAGCAAAAATATCAACCCTATAAGTCGTAATATTAAGGTCAAGAAAACCACAAACGAACAGAACGACACTACCCAGATTTCATTCGGGATAGCTGAGTGTCCAAGCGCCGAAACCCTCGGGTGGCTCTACCTATGAAGGGAAACAACAAGACGAAATTAGTCACTGTGAAACAGAATACAGGGGAACTGGAGATTGAAGAAACAAATAAAATACAGAAAATTAGTTTACTTGACAGACAAGTCGTGACCGCAACCATACCTTCGAATTATTTTCCTGCTCACGAGGAGTTGAAGACATTAGACCCAGATAAAAAAAGAGTACAAGTATCTAGCATAGAACAGGGAACTTACCAGGTAAGTTGGTGGAGGAACCGATAGAGAACGCCACCATAATTCTGTCGAGTTTGTGGAGGAATTGAACCCAACACTGGAGAACGTGACCAAGAACCATATGACCATCAACCAACTGTGATAATCATGGAAACACAGGCAACAAATCGAGAAAAGGACACACAGAGGCAGAGACCCATTAAAGCAGACACCAAACACATAGTAACAGTCGACTTACAAGCAGAAGACCCGAAGAAAACAAACCTTACCAGGGTTTCATCAATTTGCCAGGTGAACGAAAGACTTCCAGGTCAAGTCCCGAACCAATGAAGCCGTGAAGACCGCCGAGAGCATGCAGCTCGAAGAACCCAGACAAACAAAACCACGAACAGACCAAAGGAAAACACATTGAAGTCGTGAAGGCTACCCGGAGCACGTAGCTTAGAGAACGAGGCGGACAAGCCTCAAACCAAAACAAAAACATCACAGTGAAGCTACAAGAGGTCACCGAGAACTCACAGAGAAAATGACCAGGAGAAACAACGAATAATCAAATGAGCGTGAAGGTGGTGAAACCCTATACCAAGGTGGGTTCTTAGAATTCCGAGGAGGGACAAATGTCCACCAAACACATAACCAACGTACAATCACCGTAACCCTTTTCAATTCAACGCAGATTGAAATCAATTGACATATATCCAAAATCTTTTGATTCATATTATTAATTGTTGGTACACCATCAAGTGGAGAGCATTGACGGGGGACCACGTGGGTTGGCCCCATCAGTTGTTTATCAAACCTAACATTTCCCTCTTCTACATGAGCTTATCTTAAGGGGAACAACAATTATTTTTGAGAAGATCGATGTGCTTGGTGTAAAGTTAACGTAAGTTTAATATATATAATATTATTAAAGGAATTTTAGGGGTCAACATGATGAAATTGCTTATTTTTTTACTACTAATATATATATATATATATATAATGGTAGTAATTATTTTAATTTGTTATTATAAGTAGTGTATTTCAATAAAGGTTTCCACGTATCGCTAATATTTAAACCCGGTTGATGTTGTTTTTCCTTTTTTTATGGCATTTTTAATTTTTATTTTTAGATATTGATCTTCCTTTCTTATAAGTTTAGCTTCTTCTATACATATGTAGTGAGAGGATGAGTGTGCATGTTGTGCAAGGGAATATTTTATAATTCTATTTCATGATATGTTTGCAGTATGTTCTTTTAATTTACTGTTAAATGATCTTCCTATTTCACCTATATATTCTATTCCACATGAACAAGGAACTGGGTAAACCTCTTTTTGTTGATTAGAGTTTACAGTGTCCTTAGTTGAGCCTATCATTTTTCTAATGGTATTATGGGGGTTGAAAGCTATATTGATATTGTGTTTGTTTAAAATTTTAACTATTTTATCAGTGGTTCATTTTATGTATGGCAGGGAGATTTTTGGTATGTCTAAGGATCCTTTTACAATTTCTCCTTTTAGGGTTTCCTAGATGATTCTATTAATGGCGTTTCTTTTGTATCGATTTTGTTTAAAGACTTGGCGAATACGGTTGAGTTCATGATTTAGATGATTAGAGTCTGACATTTTCATTGCTCTCGTAGTTAGGGTTTTAATGATACAAGATTTTTGTTTGGGATGGTGATGAGAGTTATCGTGTAGGTATATTTCAGTGTGGTTTTTATTTATGAAGACTTGGAAGGCAAGGTTTCAATTTTTTTTGTTAGAAGGATGTCAAAAAAGGGTAGTTTGTTATCATTTTCTACTTGAATAGTGAATTTAATGTGTATTGAGAGATGAAGAGGATTGTCAAGCCCCTCACAATCCTCCAACACTTCTCCTCCTCTTATTGTCCCAAATAGAGAAAAATTAGTAGCTTGTGCCACCATGGGAAGGTACATAGTCATTATTGTCTAAGTGGTTCAGTGAGAAACCTTGTAATTGATGATTAGGTCTAGTAGATTAGAATGTTTATCTATGATAGACAAATAAATAGAAAAACTAGCAAATTAATTCCTAATGTGGGAACTCTACTAGTGTGCACTCTTTTCCCTACATCTAGACTATCAACATATACTAGAACTCTTCCTCCACTATCCAAACTATGAGCCTATACTAGCACATCAAAAGTCTCATGGGTAGAGTGCTAGATTTCAACACTTACAACCAAGCAAGAACTCTTAATTTTCATGGCTAAAATTATGGATAATGTTCATAGGCCCACCTAAAAATTCTCAATGCTAGCCATAAATTGATAAATTATCACTTCTACTCTTTAGAGAATGACAATGAGTAGTAGCCACTAAACCCAATAGATTCCCCACCTAAATAATTGTGAAGTGAGCCAATTCTTTTACGTAAAAAACTTATCATATTACAAACATAGTCATGTTTGATTTCCAACAGTCACACTATAAATATGTTTTTAATAGCAAAATAGGTCAATCTTAGAATAAATATCTTTTTAATAGCAAAATAGGTCAATCTTAGAATAGGAAAAAACAAAAAAACAAAACAATTATTCTACGACTTAAAAAAACAAAAAAACAAAAAATATATATAATTTTTTTATTTGGAGAATAAAATTCCCAACCATGAAGTTATTAATGAATATGAATATATATAATTTTTTTATTTAGAGAATAAAATTCCCAACCATGAAGTTTATAATTAGCATAGCCATAAAATCAGCATAATTAACGTGTAAGGCTTCAATAACTAACATGATCATGATAATGTGGACAGCTTCAAGATAAAATATCTTAAATGGCATCGGTTATATGTTGAAGCTGAACAATGATTTAAAACTCCCAGCGAAACCACACCTCAATATTCTCCAATCCACTATTTCTAACACATCCACACAACAGACATGGCTGCAAGGATGCCATATAATAAGGGAACCTACATGCCAATGAAAGGGAAGCGCAGCACATTCGAAGAACTTTGTCCAATTCCTTCAGGAGTCGCTGCTATAGGGTTTAGGTCGCTGCTATAGGGTTATATGTTGAAGCTGAACAATGATTTAAAACTCCCAGCGAAACCACACCTCAATATTCTCCAATCCACTATTTCTAACACATCCACACAACAGACATGGCTGCAAGGATGCCATATAATAAGGGAACCTACATGCCAATGAAAGGGAAGCGCAGCACATTCGAAGAACTTTGTCCAATTCCTTGAGGAGTCGCTGCTATAGGGTTTAGGTCGCTGCTTTGTTTGCCATGAGTGACAGGTATTAGATGCGGTCGCTGCTTTGCTCGCCATGGCTTCAACGAAAGTGTTTAATTTCAGAAAAGAGGAGCCTCCCGGGAGGACTGCTCTGCCTGCACACTCCTCGAACAACGAAAGTGTTTAATTTCAGAAAAGAGGAGCCTCCCGGGAGGACTGCTCTGCCTGCACACTCCTCGAACTTGAGAGCCTTTTCTTTCAATTTCTCTCCTATGCCAGTTGGCATCATTCTTCTTCCCTTGTCACCACCTAGGGTCACCCTAACTTGAAAAAAATAATATTTTTTTTACTCATAAATGTTAAATATAATGTATTTTTAAATATGCATAAAGTAATGTTCAAAACAATAATGAAACAAGCGCTGAAGGCAACGGTAGTCCCTGCCGAGCTGCACATGAGGGTTTCAATAAAGATACATTTTAAATTCTCGTAGAAATGCGTGAGTAATGTGAGAATATGCCATTGAACGAGTGAGTAATGTGTAGAAATGAGTTTAGAAATAACTACCGAGCTGCACATGAGGGTTTCAATAAAGACACATTTTAAATTCTCGTAAAAATGCGTGAGTAATGTGACAATATGCCATTGAACGAGTGAGTAATGTGTAGAAATGAGTTTAGAAATGAGCGAGTAATGTGAGAAGATGTTACTGAACTTAAAATATCAATGAATGGCGGAATTGGCAGGTTGAGTACTTGTTTTGTCAACTTAAAGTAATCAAACAATCGTACAACCATCTTTAATCAAACAACTTGAAGCCATTGTCGCTGATATATTGATAGTATGCGTGCATACTTTTACTGAAATGGGTATGCCAATGAGTTCAACACAGAATACAACAATTCTTTTCTTGGATCTATTCGACATGAAATCGTTTCAACATGAAATCGTTTGCAAAGGTTCTTAAGAGGATATATGGAGTTTTACCAAGACTGAATTGGGTCACAATAAAATTTGGATCACAATAAAATTTGGTGGTCAGGTATGTTCTCAATCACATTCACTTGATAATCCATGGATCCCTCTTACCCTGAGATTTATTGAAGGTCAAGCTTTAGAATGCTTACTATTATTGAATGTTGAGTTTGTCTGATGGTACACATTAATATTTTTTTTGTTGATACCGAGAACATAAGAAGTGTGTTAAAACGTTTTAGAAGTTATATAATATTCTCGAACGAATTGCATGATGCATATAGCAGTGAATGGTAAAACATTTTACGATTGCCAATGACTATCTAAGTGTGGCCTCTGTCTAATATCTATGTCAGAACCAGCATGCCATGTTTTTTATTTTCCTTAAAATCCATGAGAATGGTAATCAAACATGTTTTTAACGCACTTTAATTATTTGCTTGATGTACTTTTCAATATCTTCATTGACCCGACACAGATATAAAATAAGTATTCTATAGAAACCTCCAAAAAGTTAAGATAAACATTCAGAAACCTACATTCACAAGAAGCAAATCTAATAAAGAACCTAAATCACAAAAAGAGACCTAATTTAAAAGAAGCCGACTTACTTTAGAAACCTGAGAACTAAGGAATTATGAACTTACATTAGTCATTTTGATTTCGTCTCTTCCTTCGCAATCTTGACAACAATTAAAATGGAATTTTCATAATTTCCTTGTGCAGAAGAAAAGAACACAATTGCATGAAAATTTTAGCTCGATATCCTATTCCTGTAATTAGCTATGTTTCCTAACCACGCCAAAATTATCTAATGTGATCATGGCAGAAGATATTGTGCTTTCCCCCTATCTAATCACCCAAAAAAGAGAAAAGGATTATAATATTTTTGCAGTGAAGTTGAAAGTTGAAATTCAGTTACAAGTTGGACATGTTTTTCAAATGGCGCTTCCATATTTGTTCGTATTTGAATGCTTGAGTAATAATTAAGCTTTTTTAATAAATTAAAAAGTTTTCATTTCTTTAAAAATATTTTAGGTCACACGACAACATGTTTTAGACACATGGTACCATACCGGCATAGGTGCACAACTACGTAGTATTTTAGGTCACACGACATCATGTTTTAGACACATGGTACCATACCGGCATAGGTGCACAACTACAACACTACGTGGGCCCATCTGTTGACCACTCGTCCACAGTGAGATACATCAACATGCATACATCAACATGCATGTTTATGGAGGGTGCCTTTTAGTTGTCGGTGCTGCCATTTTTTATGTAAAGATGGTCGAGAGTAGCGTATCTTTTGTTGGTAGTCTGCCAATATTTCTTATTAAAGCAGGTCGATGGTAAATGTTTGCCAAGTCCCCAACAATATGACCATAAATCAAAGCAGAAGTGTTCAGCCGAAGTCTAGGAGTTACACTACACACATTATCCTCGTAAATATCTTGATCCAGAGAAATTGCTTATTAGGATTCATCGAAGTTTACTTTTACTTTTATATTATAAAGATTCACAATACAATAAAATTTATTTGTAAACATACCTGAGTAAGTTGGTCATAATAAACATTTTGGAAAAATATTGTCTCGGCTTCATAATCAAATCCTTGAATCTATTTGTTCCACCTCATTATGTGAATTTGTCTAGAATATACTAGTCCCATTAATAAAGCTCAAAATGATATATTTATCGTAATCGCTTGCAAATTCCTGTCATTCCTCTTGTTTGTATTGTCCTACAAGTAGATGGATATTATCAAGACCTACTTAAAATTGTAAAATAAATCAATTGACATCAAGTGTTTTGATAAGTAAACCTGCTCATTCACATCAATGACATGCCGAAGCAGCAGTAGAAGATTGGAGTGAAATCATGCTCCTTGTACCGAAAGTCCTTTCCTACAGTTAGTATTTTCCCACTATCCCCATCTAACTTACGAGATAGATGGTTTTACTGGATATGTCTGAAATGGTATGTCTGAGAGAAAATGAATCAAACCTCTTGATAATAATGACTCACTCCCAGATGATAATAGCGATAGCTCTATGCCAACTTAATTGTTCCCGATCCCCTGTTTTCACCCAATGCCTCTATTTATACGGGAGGCCTGCTTGCCCTAACCGTCCATCTAGCTTCAATCCATAATATCTTAACCAGCCATCCTATCTAGGAATCGATTACATAATCTCTTAAGCAGTCATGCCCTAAAGCTTGGGATGTCCAGCCATCCTATCGAGCAACCGATCATGGGTGGCTCAGATCAAGATATGTTGGTAAAATATGGAGGTAAGGAAAACTCGGGCCTTTGTATGGAGCTGCGCTGAGGATATGAAGCCACAGTAGAATATTGGAGTGAAATCATGCTCCTTGTATTCAAATACAAGGAAAGATGTTAAGGCTACAAGCGATACAAGCGAGGCACGCAGGTTAATACAAGGAAAGGTGTTGAGCAGCAAGCAAGGCAGGTGTTGAGGCAGCAGCCGACAAGTTTAGGTGTTGAGCAGCAAACAAGGCAGGTGTTGAGACAGCAGCCGACAAGTTTAGGTAGCACGCATAAGTTTATTTGTATATAAAAGAAAAAGAAAAAAATCACATTAAATGTTTCAGATTAATACAACTTGAAAGTTAGCATTAGTTCAAGTTTGTAAAAGTTTTTAACTCAAATCAATGCTGATATTCTTAAGCTTTAACACAAATCAGGAAAACCATATAATTTTGCCGGTAATAAGAGGTCTAAACTGAAACTTTAACTAAAACTTAAATTTTGTTTCATAAAATTATTTTGTTAAAATTTTTGTTAAAATCTTGAATACTTTGTTTGTCAAAACGAATTAATGTTAGATCAACGTTTATCGAATGCTATAGTCCTTGCTATATCTAAAGTAAGGACTAATAAGACACGACTATATTATATTTTAATCGTATATAATTGCTATGAACTATTACTATGAGTTAATTATATATAATTGCTATACTCTATTACGGTGTTAGTTATAAATAATTTTATAGACTATTAAAGATGTAATTTTTTTTCCTTGCACCCAGGAATTTTAATATTGAAAAGAAGTTTAATATTGAAAGAAAAAAAATAATTAAATAATTTTAATCCTATATAATTGCTATGAACTATTACTATGGGTTAATTATATATAATTGCTATACTCTATTACGTGTTAATTGTAAACAATTTTATAGACTATTAAAGATGTAATTTTTTTCCCTTGCACCCAGGAATTTTAATATTGAAAAGAAGTTTAATATTGAAAGGAAAAAAATAATTAAATAAAGATGGACATATTTTGACAGGAATATGTCCCTGAGAGATGAGGAAGTTAGTGTAGCATTGCCAAATGGGAGCGGCATCACAAAGAGGCCAGAAGATAACACTCGAAACTTTCATATTTCTTGCAACTTGCTCTGTGCAGAACATGAAGGCATATGTAACGATAGATGTGACGAGTGGAAATGAAATGAGTATTTTCTATCATCATCATTAGAGCCGCCTGTGCTACTGCGAAGGAGGTGCTCTAATTCGAGGCTCAATTTCTGTTGTGCAAGGAAATGCTCGCCCATGTTCGAGATGCGATCGTGGTCAGGCGGTAACCAATCAGAAATACATAGAAATCGATCTTTGCAACCTTGTTTCTACAATTCATGATAGGGATCGCCTTAGTAAAAAGAGAAATGAGAGAATTGGTATTTGTTGCAGAAATAGTTGTGAGCATGCACTCATGAATCCATTCATTATTCACAAAATTGTTGAAAATTCTGTAAATGTGTTAGAAAACCTATATAGATGAATCTAGCTAGTGAAGGTTGAACACACAACTTTGTAGAGCAAAATCACTAAAAGAAAATTGAAAGAAGAAAAGAATGATTCATTAGAAAATATGTTACAATGATCATTATATAGCATCAATGGGTGAAGATCCCAAGGTAATGCACTATAGTGGTGATCAATGAGAAGACTCAACACCTACAACAAGTTCCGGAGATAACTAGTCAGTTGTGGAGTTAAAGAAGGATCAAATCAATGAGTAAATCATGCAAAAGGAATCTTGCATGCAATCCCATGCTCTAACTAAGACTCCGCATGTAGGTGTGTAGTAGTTCCAACATGCAAAAGGAATCTTGCATGCAATCTCATGCTCTAACTAAGAGTCTACATGTAGGTGTGTAGTAGTTCCAACACCACCCCTGAACACCACTATGGGGGAAAATAGAGAATGGGCCCTGGAAACTAAGGCCAAAGGTCACCCAAAATATATTGCAACTTGTACTAAAATTGAGTAAAGAGGGAAAACCTCATGGGAAACCACCCCCCTCAAAATACAATGTAATCAAAAGAAAAGAGGAAGAAAATACAGTTGCTAAGCAACAATGTCCTTCACTCCAAGACGATCGTGAAAAGAGCGAAACTTCTGCTCAATGAATGTCTTGGTGAAGATGTCTACAGTCTGTTCTGCTGAAGGACATAACTGCAAATCAATGACCCGATCATGTACTAAGTATCTCATGTAGTCCATATGGATCTCTATGTGCTTCGTCTGATGCCGCTGTACTAGATCCCTGCAAAATTTGAGAGTGCTCTAGTTGTTACACCAGATGACAATGAGCTAGTGGAACTAGACGCCCATCTGAGTGAGTAAGTGTTGTAGTCACAGAGCCTGAATGGTGACGTTGACTACTCCTCTGTACTCAACCTCAGCTGAAGAGAGAGAAATAGCAACCTGCTTCTTGCTCAACCAACAGATAGGGCCAGATCCTAAACTGAGTGAATATCCAGAGGTGGACTTGCGATCAATGTTGTCTCCCACCCAATCAGAATCTGTGAAGCCAAGGAGATTCAATGTAGTGCCTGCTGCATAGTGAATCCCAAAGGTGATGGTGCCCTACACATATCAGAGGATGCGCTTGGAAACATTCTAGTGTAGCTCATGCGGCTCCTGCATGTATCTATAAAATACCCCTACTGCATATGAGAGATCTGGTCTGCAGTGGGTGAGGTACAATAAGCTCCCCACTAGCTGTTGGTAAAGAGTGCTATCAATTAATTGAGTGTCACCTCCATCCTTAAGGTGGACCCCGAACATAAAAGGATTCGGCGCTGGCTTGTAGTTAGTCATGTGAAATCTCTCGAGGAGATCCCGCGCATACTTAGGCCGAGAGAGTCTGATGCTTGTGGCATCCTGGCTAATCTCAAGACCAAGAAAGAAGTGTAATTGACCCATGTTCGTCATCAAGAACCTATCATGCAAGGCCCTCTTAACTGTAGCAATGGCTGAAGTCGAGCTGCCAATGATTAGGAGATCATCCACATACAAAACTAAGATAAGAAGAGAATCATGTGTCCTAAGCATGTAAACATTCGGATCAGACTTACATCTTTCAAAGTTTTGTGATAAGAGAAAAGAATCCATCTTCGCATACCAAGCTCTTGGGGCCTTCTTAAGGCCGTAGAGAGATTTCTTCAGTCTGCAGACCAAAGATAGATCGTGAATGAAACCATGTGGCTGCTCCATGTAGATCTCTTTAGATAGGTCTTCATGAAGAAAGTCATTCTTCACATCCATTTGATGTACTTCCCACCGTTGGGCAGCTGTAATGCCAAGTGTAAGGTGTATGGAATCCATCTTTGCTACTGAAGCAAAGGTCTCGTCATAATCAATGCCATGCACTTGTTGGAAGCCTTTGGCTACTAGCCTTGCTTTCTATCTGGTGATTTGCCCATCTGCAGCACTCTTGGTCCTGTAGACCCATTTGCATTGGACAAGTTTCCTTCCTGAAGGAAGGGGGACCAGATCCCAAGTCTGGTTCTCGAGGAGGGAGTTATACTCCTCGTCCATGGCTGACTCCCAAGATGGATGCCCAGCAGCCTCAGCATAAGACTTCGGATTAGAAGACTGAACCAAATGACAATGCCAAGAGGGCGATGGTTCAGTGGCAGTGAGGACAAGAGGAGGCTCAATAAACTCTGAGCTAGTCCTCTGTAAATCAGAATTATCCCCCACAAGACCATTTCTAGCAGCGGGTTGGTCTTGTACATATATCTCACGTAAGCTCCTTGTTCTGTGATTTATGACAGGGGAATATGATTCACTGTTGGAAGCCTGATCTGGGCTTGGATGTGGATCATCATTTGCATGCACTAGATTTGTATCTGAAGACTCTCTCTCTGCATCTGCATGCTCTTCCTCGGCATCTGCATGATCTGTAACTACACTGAGTGCACTAAGTCATCATCTCGGACATGAGGTAGATAAAAAGTGTATGCATGCGGCGATTGAGGTGCAGGCGAGAGACTTTCCTCAAATTTGACACTTCACTCAATGATGAGCTTGTCCGTAGAGGGAATCGGGAGTCGATATCCCTTCACACCATCAGGGTATCCAACAAAGATGCACTCAATGCTCTGTGGATCAAGAGATTTCCTCTTTTCGGAGGGGATCCAGGCCCATGCTTGAAAGTCGAAAACACGGAGGTGAGTGACCTCTGGTTTAGTGCCGCTCCAAGCCTCAAAGGGGGTCTGATCCTTGACAGACCTATGAGGAGATTTGTTCTGGATGTAGTTAGCACAATTAAGTGCTACGACCCAGAGCTTATGAGGCAGTTACTTGGCATGCAACATGCAAGAAGCCATCTCTTTGAGAGATCAGTTCTTTCTCTCAGCAATTCCGTTCTGCTGCGGAGTGTATGGAACTGTGTACTGCAACTGTATGCCAGACTACAGGAAAAATTTTCGAAGTGTTTTGTTAACATATTCCCCCCCATTGTCTGTATGGAGGGATTTGATGTTTCTCTCTGACTGTGTCTCAACTAGTGATTTGAAGTCTTCAAAGTGCTCAAAAACTTTAGATTTGTTCCTGAGAAGATACACCCAAGTATACCATGAGAAATTATCAATAAATGTAAGCACATACCTTTCTTTGTTGATGGAAGGATGAGGAAAGGGCCCCATGAGATCACTATGGATTAGATCTAGAGGAGAGGATGCTCTGTGAGTCTTTTCGGTGTCAAACATTTCTCTGGGATGTTTGCTAAGAACACACCCTTCACAAACTCCTCTGGAGAAACTGATATTTGGCAAGCCTTCCACCATCTCATTCTTGCTTAGTTGCTACATATACCTGTAATTTAAGTGACCAAACCTTTTATGCCAAAGCCTACTACTATCATCAGCATGTGTAAGCAATAAGGAGGATTCAGATTCAATAAATTCAGCAAATGTATACAGTCTAGCTCCATTGTTTACCTCACCAGTTGTAATTTTGGTGCTACTATGTAGATCATATATGTTTACTACATTTGGAGTGAATTCCACTCTCTTTCTGGTGTCGGAATGAGTGATTTGTTAAACTGAAAGCAAGTTTACTGAAAGTTTTGGAACATGAAGCACATCTTCAAAGCTTCCATGTAAAAGTTCCACTCTACATTTTCCGGTGACCTCAATAGGTGAGTCATCTCCCATGAGGATGGGAGGTCCTTTGCATGCATCCAAAGAGGAATAGACTTCCTTTGCAGTAGCCATATGATATGATGCACCAGAATCTATAATCCATGCATTAGGAGAAGAATTAATTGCAACTAAAGCATGGAAATTGTTACCTTTCCTGTGTGGCATATCCTTAGTTTTCTTCTTAGCGCCCTGAGGGATGTGATCCCTAAGGTTGTGCTTTTGAAGGATTTCTGCCATTTGGTCAATTTTTTTCTTCATGGAAGAGGATTCTGGATGGAATCCTCTTTGACAGTCGGTGCATTTGTTTCCTTTCTTCCCTTTCTCATTTCTCGAGTTGGAGGAGTCATTGAAGGGCTTGGTGTACCCTTCCTTCTTTGGATGGGAATGCGCTTTTCCCTTGTCTTTTTGCTACTAATTTTTTTGATTTGAATCAGATCTATGATTTTTATTGTGGCTGCCATCATGCACAACAAGTGCATGCACTTTTGGAGGTTTGATTTTCCCCATGCTAATGAGTTTATCTTGCTCAAAAATAAGGGACTCCATAAATTCTTTGAGAGAAGGCATAGTGTAGGATTTACCTATTGCAAGCCTTACTGAATGAAATGTAGACACAAAGACAGAGTATTCTGGTCCGAGCTTTGACATAATAGAGAGAATTTGGCGAATCTCCTCCTTGGATTTGTCAATTCCACAACCTTTGAGTTACAACAATAGATCATTATATTTCGTGAGGAAGTCTTGAATTATATCATAGTTCCGTGGATCCAATGATAGCAGCTCCACTTCAAGAATATTTCCTTTCATCTCATCCTATTTCCCATAGAGATCTTCAACCTTTTTCCAAATCTCATTGGGAGTATTGCAGGCAGATAGATGAAACTACAACTCTGGAGAGATGCACATGCATATGGATCCATGGGCCTCATCCATATGGTTGAGGCACTTGGATTTCTCTATGGCTGAAGTGGGTTCCACTTCTCTAGCCATGGTAATCCTGTACAACCCTTTATGACGAAGGTATCAAGCCATTTGTTCCTTCCATTCGTGATAGTTGTACGATGTTAGGATCGATGCTTTGGGAAACTCCATTTTTCTGTCAATCTTCAATCTCCAAGCTGTAATACCTACAAAATAAAGTATTGGTACGCCTTTTATCTAGCAACCTGTGGGCTTTGATACCATGTAAATTTGGTAGAAAACTTGCACAGATGAATCTATCTAGTAAAGGTTGAACACACAAATTTGTAGAGCAAAAGCACTAAAAGAAAATCGAAAGAAGAAAATAATGATTCATTAGAAAATATGTTACAATGCTCATGATATAGCATTACTAGGTGAAGATCCCAAGGTAATGCACTATAGTGGTGATCAATGAGAAGAATCAACACCTACAACATGTTCCGGAGATAACTAGTCAGTTGTGGAGTTAAAGAAGGAGAAAATCAAGGAGTAAATCATGCAAAAGGAATCTTGCATGCAATCCCATGCTCTAACTAAGAGTCTGCATGTAGGTGTGTAGTAGTTCCTACATGGAAAAGGAATCTTGCATCCAGTCCCATGCTCTAACTAAGAGTCTGCATGTAAGTGTGTAGTAGTCCCAACAAATTCCTTGCATAGAGTGCAACTGCGCCAAGTTCATGAGAACGCTAACATGGCATTGTAGAGGAAATGTCAGAATCACTGCCCGCAAAGCACATTGCAATTTCTCTTTTTCAACGTTCATAGTATTGCTATTTATATCCCTTACTTTATAACGGAAGTTGAAAATTCATCACATGAGTTTGAGTATTGTATTCGAGTGGTTTAAATTTATACATCAATCTAACTTTAGAAATTACAACAATCTATTGAGTGTCATTAATGTTTACTTAAATTTATAAATTCTTGCTAACAATTAACTCCCAGCGGTTGTGATTATTATTCTAACACCTTTCCTTAATCACAAAACTTTAACTAACAACTTTCCTTAATCAGGACTTATACCTTAACTTGTCTCATTGTCTTAGTCTTATTCTCAGCTGGGCTTACAAACATGACTCAAATATTTCATTTTTAGTTTTTTTACTACATTGTATGAACTAATTTTTTTCGAAACTTCTTTCTTCTTTCTTTTTCTTTTTATTCCAGATCATGAACACTCGATATCGCTTCTTGCTACAAATAAGATGATACCAATTCATTTCAACCTTTTCAGAAAAATCACTTCCATCATCAAATGTTCTTAAGTCTTGTTCAACGCAATGCCCAGGATAAAGATTGTTGGTTCCCTTGAACACACTCTTGTGTCATTCCTGTGTTTGTTGTAGTCTCAATATCGTCTTGCCTTGGTCATCACTTTTGTCATCATCTGGATCTATAATAGATTCATAACTCAACTTGTTACACATTTTCTCATAATCAACTCGTAACTCTTCAATCGTAGGAGCATGTGGAATATATTTTATCTTTTGATATTCATAATTATCAATAATATCATTTTGTTTATCGAATAATTCTTGTGACTAAAAAATTCTAGCAGAATAAACAATATTACGCGGCCCAAAAATACTTCAAAATAAACTCTCTAAAAAAGACTATCCAACATTATCCCACTAACTTCTCGGCTTCCTAATACACGTCCACAGGCTGTTTCAGCTCCACATTAAGCAGATCAACTGAGATCGATCCACTTTTACACCTATTACCTCGACCAACAGTTCAACACTCCTCAAGAACACTCCACATATGCATAGAAACTCGACTCATGCGTGTTGCCAATAGATCTATTCCACACAGGTATCAAGTCCACAAACTTACTCAACATCTCCACCATCTCCTACTAGCTCCTCGTCACAATGCCAAGTCAAAAATTCACCATTGCCGACGTGCATCAGCTCTTCATGACTCTTGTCTATACAAGTCAAACACAACTTCGCAACCACGTTGACCTTTACACAAACCAACCACAATATGAGTGACAAATAAAATAGTGCCCTAGCTTCTTCAGCACCTCCAATCCCAAGCCACGATAGTCTTCAATTCAACGAAGGAACCATACAAAAGCTTTGTCTTCAATAGGCAACACAACAACTGCTATGCACCAGCGACACACAATATTGACAATAAATCAAGCCACAATGCACAACTTTCACAGAGAATTCATCTTGTTATCGGTTTCACACAACTTCATTTACGACTCTCCAAAGAAATCCATTTCCACACTTACATTGGTAGCCTTGCTCGATGCAATTATACCAGTCAGTGCTCCAATAGTTAGTTTCTCTTTTCCAGCACACAGCTCAAGAGCCACGGCATCTCATCATAACGATAGACCATTCACTAGCAAATTTTCCTCTATATAAATTTTCTCCTTGCCTAGAGGCGATCGCATAGGCTGTTAATTTCTTCAACTAGCATTTGTGGTTAACAAACAAATTTACGCTCTGCAAGCCTGCACATTAGTCTTGCTCCTTGGCTCCTCGACGACTCTTCAGACAACTGAGCCCACAACTGTGACTCTGATTTCACATGCCCCTAGGCTATCATGAGTACCAACCATTCATGCTATCATGAGCTCTAACCTTGTAACTATCAATCAAGAAAACAGGTTTTATTCAGTGTGTGCACACAAACTATGACACAAGTTATCCCACACTTATACAACAACGATCAAATTGGCTCTCCATGCAAAATGATCATCTCGCTATCCCGGCAACTGGATCCTTCTCAAATGATGCCACAACCCCTCGCCGTAGCTCTTCCTCGAATACACCCTTTTGACTTTAGAACCAAAGGCTTACTTTAAGTAATGGATTTATTCCTTCCACAATTTTATAACATCCATAATCTTTGTAACTAGAGGTCATATCTCATTATTGGATATCCCTTGATTCCATCCAATAATTATCTTGCTGGGAGGAATTTCAACCCCAATTCCTCTTACAGTTGGTAATTTAAGAAAATGGCCATGCTCATAACCTCTCGAGTTCATCCTTCAAATTTACACAATGATTGATAGCATAGAAACTAAAAAATATGCACTTCCATGACAGTTGCTGCAATAAATCACCTCCACGCAACGCTTTTCATCACCTCCACACAATTCTCACAATCTTTGGGCTCAGGCTCTCAGTGATGGCTCTCTCCAAAAACGCCTAACAACACATCGGACACTCAATCACTTGGAAAATCAATCAACTCTCACACACAGTGCTCAACACACTCTCACACGACAAAATACTCATCGCATCAGTTATCTCTTTTTAAAGATTACGCGATGCCCAAATTAATCCACAACCAAACATAAAGAACGCATGAACCAAAAAAATTAGAACCAAAAGTTTTTTATTTCACCACCAAGTTGTTTCAATGTGGCCACTCACACCACAACAACACTGCACATTGTTTGAGCTTCAACGCGGATGCTGCAACATTAAGCTTTACAGACTGCATAAGTCCATGCAGTAGAAAGCTAAGCTGGAACCCTCACAAACCCAGCACGAGACTTGAGCTCTCAAACTGAAACCCTTAGCTTTGATCCCATAACAAAATTTGAACACTCTTCACATGAGCTTGATTATTGCATTCCAATAGTTTAAATGTATACATCAATCTAACTGTAGAAACTATAGTGACCCACTAACTGTCATTATTTTTTACCTAAACTTCTCGACTTTGGTTTACCATTAAATCCCATCCAACAGACACCAACTACTAGCCATCATATGAACACGTGTAATTATTATTCTAACACTTTCTTATGAGTGAATTCATGGTATATTAATTGGTATATTAATCTATGTTTAATATGATTAATTTTTTATAACTAATAAAAGAATTTAAAATGTAGTTGTTTTTGTTGTAAATTTTTGTATGTTATATGTATTATGAATTAAGTGTTTTGATGGTTAGAGGCATTCATCAACCATTTAAATTATATGGTTGTGATACTACTTCAAAGATAAAGTTGGAAATATAAGGTAATGGTTCTCAAAATCATCATACATTTATAATCTCTAGTTTTTTATTTGCCTCTAATTTTTTATCATCCCACAAAATTTCATTAAATTTTGTTAAGATAATATTTTTAATATTATACTTATTTTACAAAATGATATATTGTTTATCCCCCTGACATAACCAAGATTTGACATAACTATGTCATCCCCATTCAAGTCGAAGGTGGTTTTGGCTATATATTATTCTCCTTCAAGTGATTATAGAAAAACTAAAAGCATGGTCATATATAAGCTACGTCATGGTACCTATATTTACTTATGTAGAAGTGATATTCCTTCAATATAATTGTATTATCTTCGCTACTATCTTGGCCATGCCCATATGCGATATGGACAATTATGGTAACTTGCTCTAACTCATAATATTGACTTTGGATCTCATTTTGCAATTCAAGGGTGTAGTTCTTTGCAAAATCCACCACGCATAATATAGTACGAATAGGAAATGCATCTCTACATAATTTCAAATGCAATTCCTACCATTAAGCCACACAGACATGTTTCACATATTGTTGGGTATTTTTGTAGAATTCTTTGACGAAGTCACATACTTAGACGAGTATAAAAAAAGATACATAAACAAATTTATACAAATACAAAATTCTACACTGTTAAAATCCTAGCATTAAATTTCAATGGGAAAGAAAATATATTATTTATATACCCATTACTAACGTAGGAAATGACCAAATATATGTGACATTTTTTAACCATTGCAAGTTAACCTCCTTCCTCCCTAATTCATACTCAACACTCGTGTATTCTCTTTCTTGGTAATTCCATTCCACCACCACTGGTGCGTATCCCATCTCAGCATGCTTTTTAATACAATGTAACCTCATCAGGCTTTGTCCATATGATGTCAAGAATAAATTTTATAAATGATATGGAGTGCAATATAGCTAAGAATTCTTAATCATTTGTTATTCAATACATAAAAAATATATAAATATGTGTCATAGTGAGAGTATTAAATGTTGTATTAACGACATTTGTTATGCGTTGTATTTACTCTAGCATACCAAGGGTCTCAATTCTTGAATGATTGTTGGCCCAAGTAAAGTGTAGAATGTGCATTCTTGAATCACACATACAATTCTCTTTGCATCATTTCGGCAAGGAAGTGTTTAATTTAGAGACAGTGATACCTAGAACCGGTCATTCTTAATATAATTACATTTTTATGGTTACAAGAAGCTCTAGTGTTCTCATGCAATTCCCCGAGATATCACTTCTGCCAATATAACTGAAAATGCTTCCAATGCAGTTATATCCTTTCCTCGAAGGTCAACTATTGATCAGAGAGGAATAGACGCTGCTTGTAAAACATCCAAATACTACATTGATCCTTCCACTATCGATACCGCCTGTTCATCAACATTTTCTTCTTGTAAACATCCACAACTTTTCGAATTAGCTCAGCTTGTTAATTTTTCTTCTTTAGAAGTAAAATTTCCAGATTGTACAAATGTCGTGAATCTGCTTAACCTAGCCGAATAGAATGTTCATCTGCACCATAATCCTCGCACTGGTGTTGCTCCTCCATCCACTTCCATCAGCTCATGCCCGAACCCTAAATGTTCTGAAATTCCATTCCTACATGAGCCTGAACCTGATTCAGATCATGTTCTGATGATCCATACAATAGAAGAAGAAGACCCTAGGCTTAATCAGATGATTTGTTTAATGAGACCAGCAAAGCCAAGGTATGGGTTGGGGAAACTTGAACAATCAGAACTGATTCCACTAGTCCCTCAAGTGCTCCAATTAAATTCCTATCATAATGAGTTACCTTACTAGTGAAGGCCCAAAAATTTGCATGGTCGCTTGTGTCAAGGATATATAATCTAATAGAGTACATTGAAAGGGTTTGGGCATTGCATTTAATGGTATGAGATATGTTATTTAGAAAACAATGTATTATTGTGATCTTGTTAACAATTTATTGCGATAAAACATGATGGTCTACATTATCGTCTTGGGATTGAGTTGTCTTACGAAATTTTTGAAAAGAATCCATAATGTTTCCAACAAGATCATTACTTGTTTCTATGGTCGTCATTGTTTTAATGTATATAATTCTCTTAACAATAGTTAGACTCCTATATTGTAACAAGTGAAAAAATAATTTATATTTAGGTGCATTAGAACTTTATTCAAAGTATTATTTGATAATTTGATAATATTTTAAATATATTTTGGTTCCCTGCTAATTCTTCAGGGCAACCCATTGCCAATGGTGTCAAAGGATTTGAGCACTACCCTCCAAATGATTGATGGAAATATACTAGATTTATCAATCATTTCAATCCAATATTATAGAGAGCTAGGAGAAATATATTTGTGAGTGACCAACTACATTGATAGGTTGTTTTAGGAAGCCAAATTCCATCCACATTTGGTAGAAATGACCATTAAAAATAGATGAATATTCTTCAAGCCCTAGCCCGCAACACTTTTGGCATAAATCTTGTGATTAATAGAAACCTTATGATTAATATCATAAACCTTAGGATTGTAAACCCCAAGTTTAATATATTAAACCGTAATATTATTATTACACACCCTATGATTATAAAATATAAGATTAATATATCGATATTATAAAAATGTAACATTATAAAACCTAATATTAAAAACCCTAAGATTAATGTTATAAACCCTAAGATTAATATATTAAACCTTAATATTAGAAACCCTAGGAATAATATTATAGACCCTAATATTTTGATTAGAACATAAGATAATATTTTAAAGTTGATAATTATAAACTTTAGGATTAATATTATAAACGCTAGGACTAATATTAAACCATCATTAATGTTCACCATGCATTACCATGGTTTTTAAAAGAGCATTATGGTTACTATGGTTGCCCAAATATGACCATTATTGACCTTACTTGACCATGGTTAACCTAGGTTGCCAACTGTTGAGCATGACTGACAACGATTGATGAAGGTTGACCATGCTACATAGAGTCAACTATGGCTGACAATAGTTGACCGTAGTTTGACTCTTGTTAACCCTAACAATCCACTATAAGACTCCATGGTCAACCATTGCCATCCACTATGGTTCACTCTAGGTAACTTATAGATAGACCATGATTCCTGAAGCGGGTATGGTTCACTATGATAATTATGTTGATTATTGTTCACTATGATTCCCATGTGAACTATTGTTGACATGGTCAACAATAGTTACCCATACTTAAGATGTGTTAATGTATAAATTAATTTATAGTTTAGAATTTATAAATGTGTAGATTAATATGTTATTAATGTGTCATTAATTTTAAATTAAACTTTTGTTAATGCTATTTAAATATTTTATTAATTTTTATATAAATGTTTATTAATTTCATATTGATATATATTAGGCCTCCATGGTTAACCATGCCATCCATAAGGTTGTTTATGGTTGAACATGACTGTCTATAGTTAAAGAAAGTCAACCATGTTGAATAGAGTCAACTATGGTTTACAATGGTCATAGGGCTTCACTCGGGAGCAATACCACACCACGCACATTTATATTGGGGGATATATATTGAGAAAAATATGAAATAATATTTTGAGCATATGATAGGGCATATATGGTTCTTATATTGGCAGGTATAAAAAATGGAGCTCAAATTTAATGAAAAATATAAAGGGGTATAAAAATTGTTAAAGAAAAAAAATGGATAACTATAATATATAGTGAAAGGAGAGTTTTTATAATTGTGAAGGCGTATTGGGTTAGTATTGGTACAGGGTTGAATAATGTGATTTTTAGAGGTGTTTTTTTATATCTAGTGAAATTAATGGTTTTGTTTTGTATGCCATGAGATATTTCAAAGTTTCATTGAGTGACGCTCATGTGGCAATGGTTGACCATGGT